>VYYJ01001372.1:0-31722 GCA_021029165.1 Cyphoderus albinus | reverse complement strand
GAACAGGCGAGCGTGTCATATGTATAACAAGGACTATGAACTGAATAATTCCTTAATGCAAATTTTTTCTCTTTGAATTATAAAATCTTTTATAAACCAATTTGCCTCGTTACTGATATGGCATAACTTATTTCGCTTGAGGATGAGATCGGTTCAATTGATGGCTTTTCGATTACTACTGTTAGTTATAACTAAAACATGACCTTCCGAACATTTTTGTTACATTGTAGAAATTTATAAAATCTGGTCGTATCGGTGGCTGTTGCCGTTTTAAATTGAATTGTGTTCTTACCTCTTATGATTTTCAGGAGTTTCATGTATTCGTTCCGCAAATTTCAATAAATATCTAAGCCACTGTATCTTCTTGTATTAATAAATTCTTTAAATAAATACATGAAAGATGGCGGTCGGTTTCCTTTGATGTCGACAATGGACCGGCTCGTGGTTGGTATATGCTAAATAAACTTCTAAACCAACAACACTGTTTATGCGAAAATCATAAACTGTGGAAAGTCCTACAGCGTTGATCTAACAAGATTATAATAATTATAATCTGAGTTACAGGCTCATTTGAAAGAAAAATGAAATGATTTATGGTTAAATATAACACAACGCCACATATTGATAACAGAGAAAATTGGCATGTTACTTCGGTTTTTTAAAACTCGAGTGTACGAAACACTTCTTAGAATATTAACTTTCAAACAAAGTACTGCTTAACACACCATAACCAGATATACACGGACAAATAATCACAACCGCAAAAGTCAAGTTAACGACACACAACTTCACTGGTTATTTCAATCGGAGGATTTAAATACTATCTTTACTTCTTTATAGATGGACTGAGCCGTTCAAAAGTATCACTTTATTGGGATGCTGCTGGCGAAGAAGTAAGAAGAGAAAACGAGGGTTACGTCAACTCAAAAGTAACATGTGGCCGGTGTAAAGCATTCGTTTTCATACGGACAAAGTTCTAGTGGTTCCTACAAAAGAGGATGAAAGGGAAGCCTTTTGTTTTCAACTCTAACCTAGTGCTTCCTTCGATCTGCTTTGCCAGCTTGTTGCCTCTCTGAAGGAAAAAAACATTAATCTGTAATACCAGAAGGAGACCAGCCGAGCATTAACACCAACTACAACCCTGACAGTACCATTCATTTACGCTGTGAGCAACCCTTATATGATTACGACTTTGTCTTAAAGAAGGACAAAAATGATGTAAAATTGTTGTGTGATGATGAGTCGGTTGCTATTGCCATTGCCATTGCACACGAAAAAAGCCACAGCGCATAGAGAGCATGTACCAAAATAATACTAATCTTTTATGTACCAGACAAAACACCATCAGCAATATTCCTGCTCAAGATCCATGAAGGTGGACTTCTTCATGCTGGCTGCTGGCACGATACAATCTTACAATTACTTTGTGAGTCTCACTCGAAGAAGTTGATATTTAAGCAACAAGGGGGTATTAAAGAATTTGGACCTTTGAAGAATTGAAGAAGAATAATTTGAAGATGATAATAATACTGCAGATGAGCTAGAGGGGTAGAGATCATGGATCAAAGTCTAGCACGTGCGAAGCGGACTACTGTTTTTTAACTTAGCCAGCCAAGGAGTTGAAGCAACTTTCATAGGGGAACATCTAACTGGAAACCAAGCAAGAACTGGGGCGAACAATTTTGTAGCTTTTATCATAGTGTAAGTAAAATGTACCTACTGCGTCTCTCTGCCATCACTACAAATCTTCAATAAGCAAGTTTTCACCGTTCACCCTACCTGTAAAAGCTACCAGTTGCAAATAAATATTTTCTCTTGTACTTTTATGCAAATTCAAATATCGATTTTTAATTCTTTCGACGGACGGCCGATGAATGACCGACCTTCAAAACTTACATAACTACTAATGCTTCAGTTGGCTCTCATTTCTGTAAAAAAAAGTAGGTGAAATCGACTCAGTATAAAAAACTCATAAAAAATAACTAACAAAATGTGCAACATATGATGATCCTGGAAATAACGGTCACAATAGAAGAGCCCACTAACAGGAATTTTTCACTGAAGTCGTTCATAGTTATTTACATATATAAGCTACATATCTTTAAGACAAATTATGTTATAACGTTTGTCCAGATATTATGCGTGTAGAATAAACAGTTGTAAATGCCAGCTGGTTCCAGCTCATTCGCTTTTCTCTGCGGAATCCCAAAAACGGACAAAATGAATGCAATACATGGACCCTTAAGTAAGTTTCGAAACCATCATCAAGAAACTCGGCTCACAACAACTCTAAACCAACCCCATTTTTGTAGTGTAAGTACATGGTTCATGGATTTATAGCTTTTGGCAGCAAGAATGAGGAACAGATGCATGCATCATCATTCGTGATCTTTCTTACATAACTTTGTAAGTGTATAATTTATATATAATATAATTCAACCTATACGATCTTTCTGCCTCTAAAACTTAAATGAATGGAGATACGAACATGCGCATCAGCCCACTCGGAATACAGCTTGAGAATGAAACTTTTAAAAAAACAAAGAACTTGACGCGGTAGCACAAGTCAAGCAATTGGACCTGATGCCAAAAGTGGAAAGGCACCCTTCTCAAGAAACCGACAGTTACTTTCGATGTGGATTTTCCTCATTATAGGCGACCGTCTGTTGCTTATTTTCGTTACCCCATCTCAGTTCTCCATAAATGCAACTGCTTAATTTAGCCTAGATGGAAGATACGTATGTGCTGCGTGACAGGTTTTGTTAAAGATATGGTGCATTTTATAACAGGTTTCTAGCCGCATGAACCAAAATTTTATTCATCGGTCAGAAATACGGTTCTTGGTGACATCATTAGAGTAAAATGTAACGAACTGGTCTATTAAAGTTTTATATCATTAAATCATGTAATTAGCTTGCCATCTTCAAGATCATTAAAAGATGTTCTCAGGCAAGCTGCACTTTCCATTTCATACCCAAAAAATAAGGCACACGGTACATAATCTAGCACGTGTCAACAATGTATGTAATACATTTTATTGATGTATCCTTTGTTTAAAAAAATTAGAGGAAATGTACACTGAAATTAAACAATAACCATGAAATCTAAGGAATCTTATGAAAACATTGACAAAGGCCGAAGTGCAAAATTAGCAGATTTTGGATTATCAGATTCTTATTTTCAATGCCACCATCAATCAATAACATAACATCTATCATTTAGCATAACTACAAGGTTTTTGGCTAACTTGAATTACCGGAAATAAAGGAAGTAAAAGTACAATGTTAAGGAATAATTAATAATGTTCATAATGAATAATAACTACTTATGTAACATAATTCTATCAACGTGCCAAGACTCTTTGCTTTATCACTAATTTTCAATAACCCATGACCTCGCCAACAATAAGAAACCTTAAATTGGTAGGTACAAACAATATACAAATTGGATAAACAAAAACTTTGTTTCTTTAAATTATTTTATGTAGAGTCGAGCCACTTTATAGCTGATTTTATCTTGTATGCCCAAACAAAGAGCTTCAGAGACTTGTAATTAATCTTGACTATCGAACAAAATTTGATAGGTAATTATCATTAACAGATATTAAAATGTAAATATGCACAACAAAAACCAATTTACTTTTATGCCCATTACATACCAATTAAAACGTGCGTATTACCTAACTTCTAAGTAATACATCACTCAGTATTGAATGAATGTAGAAAGCTCTCAAGTTCCTTTTATAGAGCAACCTGTTTTATAGCAAAAACGTTCGAGAGAGAACGATTAATAAGAGCGTTAAAGCGTTGTAACGTTTTAACTTTATAATCGACGATAAGTCTGTTTAGTTCTGCAGATTAAAATTAGTGCGATCCCCACATAAGCTTTCCTGTACTTGCTATTAGTCACTGCCCTGCTGCGTTAGCTTTAACCCTAACCTAATAATAACAATACTTAAAAATGTACGCAAACTAAAAATTCTGTGAGTACAAAGTAGTAAATAATGTTGCAGCCGTTACGCGTGTCAACGCTAAATTGCTTTTTATCATTTTTATATAAGTTCCTTGTTCATCACCTGACAATACGCCAAGAAAATTTTAAGTGCCTACTCAATTACACTAGAGTTTCTAGGAAATTTACCTGAAAACTTGTAATTTTACACTAAACTGACGTTACTTCTACTGACCCTCACTCTGACATCTTAACGTTGGATTTTTTTCTTTCTTGCCAAAGTCACTGTCAATACTTAAAATTCAAACCGCAATATCCTTGAGCAGGTGTTCGTCGTGCGTACTTACGCTATCATTGATAGATAGTTATAGTTGGTTTAAGCAAGGAATAACGTGGCGCTGCATTGCATACAATCTTTGTGTCATGGTGTTGTATTTAGCGATCTACCATTTCATATAAAAAGCCAACCAAGACAATCTACTCCACTCCAATATGTATGTACCTAAATGCACCAAATATCTGCATCCATTGATCATAGTTAAAGTCAGGTTCAAGTAAAAGTGAAGGTGATTTACAGTTTATTCATTCCACAGAATTCCACATTTGTGGTAAAGCTATAAAAGTCATAATAATAACATACCAATTTCGTATATCACATATATCGCATACCAATTTAATGACTGGTGATAATTATGATAACATCTGGCTATAATGCCACTGTAACTATAAACTTTACGTGTATCAAGACAATAAAAAGTAGATTCTTGAACAAAAACTATCACGGTGATAGTATCACCAGAGGTGCTAAAATAGTGTGCTAGCAAACAGTAACAAATTATCTTTGATACTGTTGATTAATCATTCGGGATATCTTCAGCCCAGGTACCAATACACTGTAGCATTAATTGTCGCGGAAGTAACCTTCAATAAGACATTGAAGTGAAGAGCGTTTCTGGTGTCAAAAGAAGTCCGGTACGCACAAATAAACTAAAAGTATTTAAGAAAATAGCAGGAAGTCTTACCTCGTGGAATATTATGACGTGGTAGCTCTTTGTCCCAAGTAGCGTAAGATGCCTTTAAAGCCTCTGTCATTTTTTTGTTAGTTCCTGGTGTTAGCGGTGGCACTTGCGCCGGAATATCTGTAAAAAAACATATTTAATAATGTGATAATTTTTCACAGTAATTTTTTAACTCTTTAGCTAGAATCGATATGGGTGGTTAACTGAGGAGATGAACTATAAATACTTTAGCAGATCTATCAAAGTTGAGTAGTAAGGCAATTATTCATCCATGACCTACCTGACGCATTGATCAGTAAATGACGAATCAAATTTGCTGCAATAAGCTTTACAATAGTATGCAAGTTAAAGAAATCCTGGTCTCCAGCATAAGCATTTCAATAACACTTTTGTCTAAAAAGTAACCGAACCGATTCTTATAGATTTAACCAAATGTTTTAGATGACCGCAATGGACCAGAATCGTAAAACCCTTTCCAGGCTTTACTTCTTTCCCATTAAACGAGTTCATTTTACGCTTTATGAAGCACGGTTCAGTAAGTACTCCTCCTTCAGTAAGCAATTTGGAAGGGTCTCAGTCTCAACAAAGACTCACCGCTCACCATTACAATATCCAAAACCGAAAAGAGTCTCGTGCTCTTAAATACATGAAGTCGGATGAATAAAAAAATACGTTTACTACGCTCAGCCCGTCTACAGAGTTTCACGACATTTCAGTCAGACCCGACTGATGACCCGACAATCCGACGAAGATGCTTTAGAAACAAGTTGCAATGTATATCATGAAGCCAGTTTAAGTTGAAGGTTTTCTACTAATAAATGTACACGAATGGATGTCAGTTTAAAGACGGCAGTCTTGCGATATGCACTACTTTAAGGTAACTTATTTATGTTTGTTGTTGCAGGTGGAACCGATGTCGTATAGGGAAAGCAAAACTGTCAGAGTAGAACGAAAATAGGGGAAATAATACACGAGCACAGAATGACTAAGCGGATAATGTAGTAATGAAAGAAGCATAGTGAATGATGGAAACCACACAGGCTCTGGGTTAAGTGCGAACGCCATATGATGAATGGACCATGAGAGATGAGATCAGTTTGCGGTAAGCAAGATGCATTAGAGCACTGTAAATGAAAAGATGCGCTCATTCATCGAAGACACAAAACAAAAGACGACAAAGACGGAAAAAATAAAATTATCACATTTTACCTTTATTTTTTGTAATTTACACCATGTAGCATGAAAGTATAATTCTACCATGAGGGCAAATGTGGCTTTCCAAAAATTATTTATCATTTTGACAGTCTCGTGTAATAGATAAATTGTAGAAGTGTACGTCGCATCCCATGCTCTCTTTACTCTCTTGTAGATATATTTTGCTAAGCTAATTTTAGAAAAATGTTCAACATTAAAGCATAACTGTCTTATAATAAGAAATTTATTATTTATCTCTGTTTGAGTTCTTCGCACGCTCAAGCCATTTCGTCTTTAGATTGTAACCGCAGATATTACCAAACATAGACAAGTAAAACGCAAAATGCCCTTTGAGGAATAAATTAAAGTGTGAAAATACTCTTGAGAAAAGATGCTTTATGCAGACGATTAGAGAAAAAGGGCTGAAGACAATTTAAAATTCGCAATGATATTGTCTGTCACGACATCACTTGTACGAAAGAATGATGAACACGTTTCGTAAAATCTTTGAGAATTATTAATACCGGGAAGAAGCCACAGAATTATTATAAAGTGGGTTGTTTAATAGTTTCATTTAAATATAGAAACATTTTATAGAAAACAACATTCATATTAACCACGGGTAACTTTATAATTTTTTCTAAATTAACTATGACCAATGTGGATAATAAACGATTCATTCATGATTGAGATTAAATCAGGGGAAGCCTTGGTAGGCGGTAGTAAAACGAAAGACATGAAACTGATAAAACTGCATTGTGCAATGGCTGGAGAATGCGCAACTAAAAAAACTGGATGCCTAAACACAGATAATGTCATGTCAATTTTACGGGAAATTTTTAATTCTTCAAATGTAAGTTTTTGCGTACAACTTGGTGTGCTACCGTTTGATATGATTTGTTAATAGTCAAAAACGTAAAATGTGTGTGTTGTATGGCAAGATAAGGAAAATTGGTAGGTTTTGTTTGTGTCACCACTAACCCAAACCTAGGTTCGTATTTGCCTTCTAGAGAAAGAAACAAATAATTGCTTCAAGAAGATAATGGAACTGCCTCTAGAAAAGAGATATCTGTTAAGAACAGTGAGAATAACAAAACAAAGACATAAAACAAACAAGCAGCCTGGGAAAGGGCAAGGGATCCCATGAGACGCCTCTTCTCAGAATTAACTAGATGGATAAGATTGTTTTCAAGAAAATATATGTACCTTAGCAAAAGTCAACAGATTTGTTTGTTGAAATGGTACTTATTAGCTGAATTTTTTAAGGAACAACAAAAGGATTTGAATTCACCGACAGAGTCGGTAACCTTTATGATGAAGCTTTTTACAAACACTTTCGGCTGACCAAATCAACACCCAATCATCCAAAAGCTTCTTTAGAGGAAGCCTGGTAATACTTGAACAGGGGGATTTACATAAGCCGACTTTTTTAAGATCAACTTGCCGCACCTTTGTTAAAAGTCACAGGTACTTAGTGACTGTAAATTATTCCTATCCGTTTATTCTCCAAGTTATGCACATACATCTCTTTCAGGTCCGTATTTGTCCCGCTTTAGTGCTCCTACATTATAATCTGGAACTCATTTTTGCTACGAGGAACTGACCATCATCAACTGCGACCATGTAGGTAACACCGTAATATGTAGTGTTATCGGTAATGACCACACGGAAATACTTTCACTGCATCCACAACATAAAGGAACAGTGCCCATCCTTCGTCGCCATAAAGGTCTGGCACTCGGAGTTGCTTTAATGTTAGCAAAAGAGCGATAAAATGCTTCGAGCTTAAAATCAATCCATCTTTTTATTCCCTATTTTTGGCTACATTAACTAAATAATTTTACGCCATAATTGCTACTTTTTTTAAATGACCATTATCACTTGAATTACTGTTGAGATGAATACGAATGTTTATTGGTTTGCAAAACAGATAAGTTTAGTCAAAGGGCCAATAACAGTTTTCAAATAAGTCTGGATTCACATTATCAGTACAGAAGCAGTGAAGATCAAATGAAACAAACGAATAATCACAAAGGACACAATTTTGTGTGGGGGTTAAAAATTGAAGCAGATGAAGATTTGGGGACAGAAACAAACAAGCCTTAGAAGATATAAGTTATATAGCCTCGTAATGCTTGTATGCATAATAATATAATATCATTGATATATTTATCTACTTCCCGATGAAGCTGTTCTTTTTCATTATGATCTATCGTCCAAAATGTTCAACGAGAACTGGTAACCGCGAGCAGATAAAAAACGGTAGAAGCAGTTAGAAGAGCCCAGTCGGGGGGACGCCTTCACTCAAGTGCAAGTACCTAATTTATCCGGAGTCCTTGTACTTCCTCATTGAGATAAATGTGTTATCTGTTATTCATTTCATACATTCTTAAGCCAGAAGGCATTGTACGCACACATGTTGTTCTCAGATGAAAGAGCAAAGAATTGTCCTATTTTCTTAAAACTTTGCTGCATATGTGCGAGAAGCCTGCTATTCTTCGATCTAAAACACTGACTTTTAAGATGTTCGTCTGGTAGTCATCTAAACTAATTCTTTCACAATGAAAGGGACTGCCGTCCAATTTTTAAACTCACACGCAGTACAAGGTTGGTCGGATCGAGAAACTTTATCCCCAGTTTCCAGCTGACGCTAACAGTTCCTTATTGCATGTAGCAAAACTCTAAATTTTTACCCCAACTCCTACATTTAACAAGTGGCAAATGTTCTAACGCGGAATAAGCCTGAACTTTGAACAAAGCTCGAATCCAAAGTAATTAATTATAATTTGCTATCCAATACGTTAATGAAGGCTTTTGTACTTAAAATCCCCTCCCACGCAGTTTTGCTTAACAAAAATTTGACATATCTTCAGAAGTAATAGATCCATACAAATGGACATAATACATTATTACAATACGATATTACATTTAGGTATCTAAGTAAATGTATAGCTTTTGAATTCTACTATTATTATTTACATAATACCTAATTATAATAATGCTTGGAATATTTCACACAATACAAATAAAACTACCTATTTAAAAAACTTTTTATATAAGGCAAACCCCCTTTTCCTTTGACAGATTTTCGGTATAAATATTCTACTAGGTTGCTCCGAAAACGTATCCCTTACTTTTCATCCGTCTGCATGTTTTAAAAACAACTCTGTTGGATAAATGTTCCAGAACATCGTTGATGTAATATAGAGCACATAAACTTTGTCTCAAAATAAACAGCTCGTTCATTCATAATTCTAAATACGTTCTCGTCATTTTGCATCCCTCCTGCCTCACTGTGTCGTGTGTTAAGGTTCCTTTTTAAGAGGTTAAAATGCAAGCATCTTCTGTCTCCGAGTAACCCTCTTACACATCATTGTAACAACGTATGAAGTTTAAAGACAAAATGCTTATAATGCAAACGTGCTGTAGTTAAATGTTCATACATTCAACACCCCGCAGTCGACAAAAATATGAGATTTTCATACGGAATATTAAAAGAGCCACTCATAAAGAACATCGTAACAAACTATATTTCAAATGTATTAATTTTTCATATAACGTTTTTACCAGGACAGACAAATGTCTTAAGGTTGTGCCTTATGTTTTTACCAGGACAGTTGGACTTTCGGTTGCCTTACAAAATGTGTTTTTAAGCAAAACAAGATGATGGAACGCGTTGAGTAGAGCAAAAAATTTGTTCCAAAGAAATATATCCAGAATTCAACGTAGATATATGATGGAACTATCTAGTTAGACTTTTTTTAAATCCATCTCCTTCAATTTCACACATACATATGTGTTCCCCATTACCAAAATACGAGTTGAGGTAGGACCCTCTCTGGCCCAACTGACTTTTACATATTTGACGTTAGTGCAATAATAACAATTCTATATTTATTGTCCCAACTTTGTATGATGCGTATGTGGCTCGGGAAGAAACCAGGGGTTTTGTTTAAGAAACTTTCCTCATCTGTATTGAGTCAGCATCAAACATTTAAAAGTAAACGAACTTTTGGACTGACTGGAGATATTCAAACATTTTAACCTATGTACGTTAAGGCAGAAACTTTACTCATCACAGCTGCGTGGATGCTTGTGCTTACGAATAAAGCAGATAATCTCTCATAGAGTAATTTTTGGCTGTCACCACATTATTACAATTGACATATACAGTGTAAGAAATACACCAAGCATGAGTAAATTATTATATTATTATAGTTAACATTTGTAAAAATGTGTATAAGTGTGTTACATTGTGATACACAAAACACAGCTTAACCTTGTCGATTTTAAACCCTAAATCAGATTGCAAATAAGGTCGAATAATGATGATTTCTGCGAGCAAACTTTAATCGCTCTGGTACAGATATTCGTGTGAATTTAAACTTACTATTTTATGCATCGCACCGGATACGAGTTATTTAAAAGGTAATACTACGAAAAAGCGCTTTAAAGTAGGACATTTGACAAATTAAATGTCTCACTTGAATGTTAATAATAATAATAAACAAACAAACAATTTGGAAAAGGTTAGTTGTGTTAGACTGTTGCAAGCGTCATACCTTAGCTGAAAGATAGAGATAGCATCGGTAGTAGGAGTAGTAGCAGAAGTCCGAAAATCGTACACACTTTTCCCATTACTATTACCTTTAGGACGTCCGCCACTTTTCATCGCTCGAATTCCCATTAGAAGACCGGCACCGACCGAGTCAACATACATAATCATAACCTTTTAAAGTCTACTTATTACAGTACTTTATAACAACAGGAAGTTCTATTAAACTTTCCCCACTTCGTTAGACTTTAATTGTAATATAGATGCACCAACAACATCGTTTTATTCACTTATTCAGAAATTGCACGTTCATTTTTACAGTAATTTGCATGAGTTGATTGCATGTTGTGTTTAATGTGTCAGTTTTGTGTTTAGTCTTCCGTACTTCAACGTTCTTGTATTTGGCAACGTTTTGATTACCAACACTTAAAAATTGTGTTTTTATTTACTATTAAATAAAATATGATCAAATAAAAACGAAAGGTTTAAGGTAACTTAAAAATCTTTAGATAACAACAAAAGTCTTGTTTTTGCATGTAAAAATCTGTATTGGAATGTGTAAAGTTATAAATACATTGAATGTGCACTGCATTTGTTTTAGCGATCGGCGTTGCTTTAGCTTTGGCACTTCAAGCAAATTAAAAATCGTTACAAGAATAATTAAAGTCGAATTCTAAATACTTTAGTTAATGTACGTTTGAAGGTACAATAATGATTAAACAAAGTTGCACCATGCCCTTATTTATTGTTACTTGTACACAGCAAACTGTTATGACCACAATTCAGTAGTGCAAAAAATTGTCTGTTGATATTCACAAGAAAATAACTTCCGTTGTCAGTATGTAAGATAAGATACATAATTTGTCACTGTGTCTTATTTGCAAAGAATAGCGTTGCATTATTCAGGATACACATGCACGTGGTATTTTAAGACAAGAGGAGAAACCACTTCGCCGTCCACATGTTGCTTGTACACAGTCCAGCGGATGAAAGCGTACTGGAAGTGGTCCTATTCCAAAATAAGCCACCGACAAACACCCCAGCGCAGAGAAACGTTGTGCACTTAGATCTATTATGCAGAGCCATGAGAGTAAGAACCAAGAAATGAAACAGGGTAGGGGTAAGTGGGTACCTAAAGAAGACTCATCGAGCTCCCATACATCAGTTTGTACACAACCAGTATACCTACATTACTCATTCTTCGTTTTCGCTGTTGTTTGTTCTGCTTCAAAAAGTCCAGAGATGCATACACATGTACACACACGAGTCCACAGTCTTGTGTTTAACAGCGACTTCACAAAAGATAAAACTTCATCATATTTATACATAAAACATGCTTCTCCCTAAAAATAGTAGGAGCAGAGTTTTACTAAATAAACTCATCCCAATCGAAGGCATGGTATAACAACGCAAGTATATTTTAACCGGAGCTTCGCTTCTCCAACTGCTGTAAGCTTTTCTTTTGTGATCTTGCGTGCATATTCAGACTTCTACAGAAACCATTCAGAATCTACGATATCATCATTAATGCGATCATTAACATTTTACTCTCACTGCTGCGGCATCAGCGTCAGTTTACTCCAAAACTGAACAAGAGTCAAGTCTGCAGTAAGGATGCATGTAAAAATTTTTTAGGGTTATAAAAATTGAACCAAGCTCCTGCTGTGCAGACGAACGTATCTTGTGCATACATTTGGTTCCGTTGGAAAGATCATCCCTTATCTCGCCCCGGTACCTCACTTCGTTCAAAACCTGCCCCATAGTAGTAAACGCAGAACAAACAAATTGTATGCTGCAAGCAGTAAAGGGGCAACAAGGCATCTTTATAAAAAATACGAAACGCTAAATTGTAAAGAAGAGAAGCGTAGGCGTACGGAGAAGCGGACAACACACTGAAGAAATGTACATGAAACTTGTCATCTTTGACTCACTATCACTCTCGAAACAATTCATTTCAAACTCCCTTTATTTTCTACACAACGGAGCGAAGCAGTGAGTAAACCTGTGTTATTGTTTGTTACAGGTTCCCCACAAGTCTCAGCTCAGTTGCGTTAGTTATGCACGAGTTAGTTTCGCGTCATACACACAAGCAAACTTCAGCTTACCCATACAAGGTGCTTGTATGTCTTATGCGCAGTAGAAAAGTGTGCTTGGAAATGTGAGAGATTCCTCCACAGCCAAAGCAACCTCCTTCCAACTTGCTTAATACATTTTCATGATATCGCTGTCCATTCAATAACATGAGAGTGTATGAATTTGCTCCTTCCCGGAGCAGGAGACGTCGCCGTTGCCTGCTATTAAGCGAGTTTATAACTACCAGTTCAGGAAAATACGGCAAAAAGTAAGGCTGTTAGAAATGCACGCTAGCCGAGGCTGACATAGTGCAGCAGTGAAGGAAAAGTTATGAAATCAATGATGGTAATATTGCCCGATGCTAGTTTTGGTGAAGAATGGAGAAGAAGCTATTTCGTTTTAGAAACTTAGAAATTATTCTAGTACAGCAATCTGTGTACTTTAGATTTTCTAGATGAGGAGAGTCGCATCACTCAAGACCGCCCATCAGAGGAGGGCTGGAGGCCGGTCATATTTATCTCAATTCACCGAGCTTTCAAAGACATCTTGAATCAGGCCCACAGTCTGAATGAATTGAGATTTTTGCAACAACTAAAAACACTGCTTACTTTTTGTCTTTCGATAAAATGTTGATTTGTTACTGTCTGCGATTTGCTTTTACAAATTAATTATTCCACCTGTTAAAGTTTAGGTAGAAAAACTATTAAATATTGAGATCATGCATATTTGAGGGAATATTCGCATCTTGATTAATAAATAATCTGTAGAGTTAACTTACTAACCCAACCAAACTTTTGTAGCAAGAATGTAGGTGGATGTAAATGTGAATGAACCGCAAATAAGTCGACACATTTATGTACTGAACAAGCGTTGCTAACAACTTATTTCAAAAATTACTTCCTCCCTTGTCCTTTCTTTAACCACTTTTGTTTCCATTCAATCTGCAAAAAGGAGTCAAACAGGAGCCAAAGAAATTCCACTTGATACATGTTGCTGGCAAACATTTGACATGTAAGCTCAAAAAGTAATACTGAAGTACAATTTAAGTCTTTTGCTTTCGTTGAATTAAAACATTTCGATGTCATTTTTAAAGTATAATAATACAAACGCTGCTAATGATATTGCATGCAAGCAAAAGATGGAAATGTGTAAGTTACACACGAAGGAAGGAGTAATGCAGCCAAGTAAATAAGGCATTTCCTCTGGCTTGGCCCACTGGCTGACTTTTATATGCTTGAAGAAAGAGAAAATCAAATCAGCATAACCTACCTAACGTATCTAGTTATAAGTTAGTTACTAAGCAGAATGAACTGCTCCAGGCTGTATTCTTCGATTTTATGAATGAACGTAACATAAAATCTTTCCACGTTAAATTGGACTTGTAGAGGAAATGAGTACAACGAAAGTATTATTCATCTTTCTGTGTCGTCAGAGCTTGAAAATACAGTCAGAATCACACGTACAGCATTCACGCACCGAAGGGATCATCATCATCGCCAGCCACCACCGGAAGCTGGGAAACTCAAGAAAATCAAAAGAGTGAACGCGAACACAAAGACAGAGGTGATGCTGTAGAGTTTATACTGATGCGGCTTTATAGAGTTAGAGACCAGATATAACACGAAAATTCGTAGCATTTGTTCACATAACCTGATTTCTAAAATGAGCAGTTTTCATTCCCTTTCTTGCATAATTCACTCTTACAAGCTTCTTTACGTACACGGGCATTGAACAAAGAACTTGTGTACCTTTAGATTATATTATGTACATGTCTGATATCCGTCAGTTCCATGTTTTACTTGCCGAAGTTTATTCTCCTATGATCCTCCAATTTAATGCATCGACACGACAGGCTTCCTTTAAGAAGTATCGGAATAGCGCTTTTTGAGTTGTATACCTGTGATAATGTAATTTAACTTAGGTATTCCATAAAAATCACCATTACGTCAACCTGTACAAGACAGGTAAATTCGTGCACAGAGTTCAGGAGAGTTCGGTATCCATTCATTCACTCTTTTCATTCATTGATTTCACAGTATCTGATGGAAAATTAATCCTAGAATCCCAAAACTTTTTATACAAATAATATTATGTATTTCCATGTCTTTCAATCATCCACCTCTCGTACCCTGTGAAGGCACAGAAAATTGCGAAGGTGGAGATGCTTCTTGTCATTTGATATCCAATAATGCATTAGAAAAGAAAACATTTACTCTCCGTACAAAACAGGAAAAATGTCTTCATAATGTTGATAGCCGACAGATATGTGTGTACAATGAAGTTTCCTTCATCGAACAAAAGAGCGTCATCAGCGGGGCAAAGAATTGTAATATTGAATTTCCTGTCTTCTGTTCTCTCCATCAATGAAAGTGATAGATGTACATACACACATCTAATAAATACATGATGTACATCTTATCTAATAACGAGAGTCACTACTGTTAAGTTTTATATTCGAAACTGTAAGGATCGGTGACTAATTGTAATTACTATGTTTTTATGAATTGCATTAGTAGTGTATGAACATATTTAGGTACATTAAGCGTTAGGATGGCATTAATTTATTTTATTAAATATTATAGGCAATTTAAAAATTACGATAAACGACTATTGACTATGGCGTTTTTGGAAAGATCATAATGGTATGAAAAACTAAACACAAACCACTAATTAACTTTCTTAAAACTTAGTTGGCAAACCAAGATAACTAAATTCAAAATGGAACAAGGAAAGAAAATAGAGAGAAAGAGAAAATAATCAAATCGACTTGGTATTATTTAAATTATTTTAAGTGTTACATGCCACAAACTAATGAAAACACCGCAACGATGGAACCACAGACTCTCTTCTTTATTTTGCTACGTTTGTCCTCACTATAACAAGGCTTCAAATACACTCGACATGATATCTACTATCTACTAATTGAATAAGGCTGAATAATTTTTCCAGCGACTTATTACAAATGTTACATACTGCGAAACAGTATTTTTACGAGTTTTTAACGTACGTATGAGAAACAGAACGATTGAGTGTGAGTGATTTCTAGAAAATGATGAAAAGCAAGGACAGGAAGTCACACATCGGCATTTGGGCAAGATAAGTTAGACAAACACAATATTTTTCTACTCGGTTTGGCGAAAACTTTGTTGATCGCATGAAATGTTTTCGCCGTTATAAACCTAGCCTAACCGTTATACTAAATGTATAAGTGGAAAATGTTTATAATTTCAAAGAACTTTTGATTAGTTGATGAGATAGATGTATAGTAGTAATTCAATTTCAATGTGTAAAATTATCATTCAGCTGAATGAAAATAAACAAACAAATTGAACAAAAAGATGCGAGTACAATTTAACAAAAATAAATTTATAATTTTTTACTGTCCCGAAGTTTAATATAAAGTTCGCATTTTTGTTCTTTGCTCATCGAGGTTTGCATGATTATAGATGGCAAAATGAGTTTTGGAGAATATTGAAGAAATATGAGCGAAACAAACAATGTATATGTGGTTCATGAAGGTTTAATCTTTTGATAGACAAGACGCAAAATGTAATTCTTAATTTGTTAACTCTGCAGTCAAAAAGTATGAATGGATATGGATACTACTGAACAAAATTCTAATACAATTTCTCATCGTTTACTCAGAACCATCATTGTATGTAGAATTGATTGGAGAAAGACTTAACATTTGTCCGATACAAAATGAGCAGATGAAAATAACGTAAAATTACAAAAATAAAATCTGGAGTTTCTACTGTACTACTTTCCCGACATTTGACCGATAAAATAGAACAACCATGCTGGATTTAGCATTCAGGCTTTCCGTCAACTTGGCGAATAAATGTACAATAACTTCCGTGGCCAGCCAAACAGAAAAATTTGCAAAACAAAACAGAAAACGCAGGTATAAAAATAAATAAAAAACATTTTACTGGTACTTCTGTGAAAACTGCTTAGGTCAGTCTAATTCGCAGAGTTTGTTACAAACAAGTCTACTGCGCATTATGTTTCTCTCGTATGCAAAAGTTTTATTAAACCGACAATTTCAAGTTGAGGCACCCTCCCAAGACATGTCTATAGATCTCACCACCCACAAAAATGCCACTCACATAATAAAGTGCATCAAATAAACATGTAGACCAACTTTTTCTATTGATGGTTGTTTTGAACTGAACACCTGTTGCTACTTTTGACTGCCACCAACTTCATCGTCAAAGTTTCATAACGGTTACCCCACCCCATCACATCCGCTTGAGCTACCTGTTTTTTTGTCATTAATTCTTAACCCTTTACTCTTCTCTCATTACTCCACTTCCTCTGAAAGTACGTTTTACTTACCCGCACAATGAATGGCCATCGAGTTCTTTGTGCATTGCGATTTATATTACTTGCTTTCATGGAGTTTATTATGCAAATACAAGAAACCTCAAGATGCCAAGTGCATGCAACACAAACTGAAGGGACTTGCGGGTGGAGATAAACTGAGGAGCTTCATTGCAGTAATAATAAAATTCTGGGCGGGAGGCAACAGTTGATAAAAGACTTTTAGAAAACAACCTAGGATGAAACGTTCTTACACGAATGCGTGTGTGTATGTCTGTCTACACAATATTTTGTATATAACGGATGAAAGCAGAGAATTGAGAATTAACTGAAAAATACGTTCACGTTCTCGTTTTAAAGTTAGTATGTATACAATAAGATTATAAGCGAAAATAGGTTTATGAAACATTAATTTCTTATAACTTCTTCTCATATTAGAACTACAAGAATCCAATAAAACTGAAGGTTTGGGCCTTGCAGTAATGAAATGTAGAATGTTGCAATTTCAAATATTCTGTCACAGTTAATCTACAACCTACATCCACGATTTTCTTACTACTAGTGGGACGACGTAACCTGCTAAATTTATGTACCTATCTGCATTTAATACCTCAGTTACTTGAACATAGTTCCAGGTTTGAACTTCATTACCTGTGCGTTTGATTTGGTTCTAACCGAACCAGTATACCTAAATGTATACTTTACAACATGGACCGGAAATTATAAAAATTCAATGCTATGCATAGTGCAAAGCAAGTTTTTCTTGTTTCTGCTTTCTACAAAAATCTACTTGAATAACTAAATTAAATAAAATCACAAACAAGCTAAACATACAAATATTTATACTGTACGACGCAGTAGACATAAACACAGAATAATAGATGTCAAATTCATGGTCTGTTTTCTAATATCAGGAAAAAGTCATAATGGGGTAAAGTGTGAATTCTTTGATATTCAAAATTTCCTGCATATCTACTTAATTCTGGACAGTATTGATTTATTCACTATAACTGACAGACACTCGCTAGGTATGTCATCATCTTCGTCATTTGTTAAATTCATTTCCATTAAATTTTGATCTTTAGTTTTACCTTTCATTTAATTTTACAGTGTATTATTTTGTGGATATTGTAACGATCATCGTGTGGAATTTCCATAAAGCTTTCTTTTCTGAACTCATCGAATTACTTGTTCTGCTTGATGACATCAGACAAATAATTTCTACGTCATATGTAGTTTGGTGGTAATACATGCAAATGGCTATACTTAAATTTTAAATGAATAGGTTGACAAATAAGTATACATTTTTTGTGATGACATCAGACAAATAATTTCTACGTCATATGTAGTTTGGTGGTAATACATGCAAATGGCTATACTTAAATTTTAAATGAATAGGTTGACAAATAAGTATGCATTTTTTTGTTTTGACGGATTATTGCACAGTTAATGCGCATTGAGTTGCTTAATAAGTTTTGTTATTTGTTTGTACGAATAATTGTTGAGAGGGCATGGCAAAAGAATGACAAAATACTTTGTACGGTTTGAAATTGTAAAGACCTCACACTCCCTCTTTTGTGACGATGTAGCACATTAATGCAATCTGTTCAGCTGAAGCATACAAATCGCCAGGCACAAGATTTTGGAAACTTACATGCATGAGCTGCTTTAAAAAAATTCAATTAATTTTTACTCAGTTGCTTTGCCAAGTTCCTTGTTACGTCTTAACAATTACAGAGTGAAGGACCAAGGAATCGCTGGGATGAATTTGTAAACTACGAATGCTTTCAAAGCTTCCATAATCAAAGGATGCTACACTCTATCGCGACATACTGCGAAAATAATCACGACAAAGGTTTGTCACATGTATAGCTTGAGATGATTCAGTGGATTAAAATTTCTTGTCAACAAAACTAATTTGTAAGGTGACATCAATCCATGAGCCTGTCACCGTCAGTCGATCACACAACAATTGGCATTGTCTGCATAACACGCTTTGCTACAGCTCCGCAAAATATATTAAATTATTGTTTCGCAAAATGAAACCTTGACAGGGACAGGGAGTACAAAATTTTGATTCATAAAATAAATGCATGGATTGCTGCTGCTTCTTTTTCCTTAGCACCACTACCATCAGTTGTAAATATCCATTAAAATTTTGCTCAAGACATTGTCACACCGTTGTAAAATAAACTCGAAATTATCTACCCTTTGTAATCTTTACAAGATGTCTTCAATTTCAACCGTAATGCAAAGTACGTACCTACATACGCAACGTTCTTTTAGGAGGAGCATTCCACCTTAATTTAACACCACGTTACCTCGAATTGTATTTCATTTCATCTGGGGTAAAATTGAATGGACCTATAAAACCATGCAAAGTGACAACATCAACATATAACGTAATAATTATTTATGCATGCAACACAATCAACAAGTGTCGTTCTATTTTGCTCAAGACATTGTCACACCGTTGTAAAATAAACTCGAAATTATCTACCCTTTGTAATCTTTACAAGATGTCTTCAATTTCAACCGTAATGCAAACTGTACCTACATATGCAACGTTCTTTTTAGGAGGAGCATTCCACCTTAATTTAACACCACGTTACCTCGAATTGTATTTCATCTAGGGTAAAATTGAATGGACCTATAAAACCATGCAAAGTGACAACATCAACATATAACGTAATAATTATTTATGCATGCAACACAATCAACAAGTGTCGTTCTCTTGCTGTGTGTAACGATTTTTTTCTGGCGTTCTTCAAAATTGGGTGGGCGTAACAAGTTGTTTATAATAAAATATGTGCTCTCTAACAAATATGCATTGCTTTTCAAGGAAAATCTTGGAAGTTACTGTTTTTTGCCATTTGCCAACGACAGCTCCGTCAACATCACCGTAACCTAAGGCATTATATTTTGTTGTTGCTTTTTAATACAAGATATCGAAAAAAATGTTGAGTTTAACCTCCACAAAACTACACAGCATGAAGATGATTGAATAAAAACTATATTTGTAGAAAGGCACAGTAAACATGATAACCGAAGCGTGGAATTTTTACGACTTTTTTGTCATTACAATGTTACTATTAAGTATCTACGTAAAAATCAATGTAATAAATTTTCCATTTTGTTTTAACTATTTTTGAAACACTAACTGAGAGTGTGTAAAAATTATGTAGTCTACAGTGAAAGATTAATTTGCTTCTTTTTCCAAAACCGCCGTGACTTTCCAAAACAAAAACAAAAAGCTATCCATTCTAATTGCTATTATTATGTACTGAAGCTTCTATATTTTATGAATATTGGGAAAAGACAATTCGTCTTATTGGAAGTAGCAAATGCCAAAACGTACAAAATTAAAAATGAAAGTTGCATGTAAAACAAAAAACAAGCATGTAAGACATCCTGGTATTTCTGCACTACGATGAAGTTGAGAGCAATGAGAAGTGCCCCCTGTTTGAATGTGATACGGGATACGGGATAATACAATCATGGGAAAGGGGAGGACAGTGAAAGCAATTGGTTCATTCAATCATTAAGGGAATCATTTCTCAAAAAAAGTATGCTTTACTTGTTTCACCATTTCGATAGAACAGCCAAAATAGATTACTAGTAAAACAATACTTGGAATTCTTACAATTATTTGTATGAAGTGAAATGCAGAAAAAAGCTGAACAACCCTTTACGTAGAAACTACACATTACACATGCAATGATTAAAAGTTACTACCTTTGAACCTACAAAAATGATTCAAATAACCATCATCGTGCACCATCATTAAAGTATTTACTTTATCAAGATCATGGGAAAATATTTACTTTCAAGCTTCATTTATTGTGAAAAGAAGTAAAATGCATGGCATACCTATTCCACATCGGTGTACGTTAATGGAATAATCTTGCATACGTGAATGCACATTATTCACAACATTTTTATCTGAAAGAGCGCAAGCAATATTAGCTAAAGAGACAGACGCAGGTCCTTTTTGAAAACTTTGACTGTGTATGATAATAATAATAACTGTAATAATAAGCGTTGGCTGCGCTACGTGTCTACATTGTCTGACACAGGGTTAGTCCGTGTGTATGTATGAGAGCACCAGCCGTACTTCCGGCCATCACATATTAACTATCTTTTCGTTTTGTTTATACACAAATGTGAATGTGATGTTGCTCCATCTTTATAATTTTACCAAACTCTTATTCTCTTACCGCACCCCTACTTGTCTTTTTACTCGTCGACCTTATCCTTTATTCATAGTTGTTTTCATGTACCCTCTGTCTTTCCTGGAGAAATGCTCAAAGAGTTCAATAAAGTGAATAAGGAATAACATGGCATTTGAATAAATTTAAATTCTATCTCTTTCACTGAATAAAATATTGGAGTTTCTTGCACTTTTTTGAGCTTAGCATCAAAATCTGTCCATCGTTGGATTTATTATCTAAATTTAAATATGTCGATACACCGCAGAGATAATTTTCCAGCTCCCCGCTCTCATGCACCTGATCTAATCTCTTGTTAATTTTTTTCTACAACTTGCCAGTGGCAGTGTAAAAGTGTGAAATGAAATCGGGAATTGATGGCCGTTGTTATAAGTAAGTAATGGATGTCGCACTTGAATACAGCTTTACTTCTTCGAAAGCCAAAGCAACACTAATGCTGGTAATCATCAAAAATTTTCTGCAGTAGGTACGTCTTGTAACTGGTACACATTTTAGTTTTAAAATTCAGGTGTAGTGGGTCAACAAAACAAAGAAAGAAGCGACGCCTGATTACCCAAGCATGACATTCTGAGTCAGAATTTCTGACTAGGTTTTAAAAACAACCGACTCATTTTTTGTTATTTCTAAACCATTTTGCCACCCTTCTTTCCCATTCCTACTATTTACTCTCCACTGGATATGAAACAGTTTACTGCAATAATAAATCTATGTTACAACAGAGATTGAATGAGTATCAAATCAAACCGTACGTTGGTGTTTGTACGGTTGAAAAAAGGGAATTTAAGGATTGTTATGATTGGAAATTTCAATTTTTGCTTAACGAATATTAACCATGAATGATCACATACAAATTCGTATGGCTTTTGAATTCAGTTCTCTCGTTCATATCTTAATATAACTATTGTTTCAGCGTCCACATTTCATGACATTAATTGACTCAAGAAAACTGCTTGGCAATGGCCACTCTAATTTTTTATTTAATGTGAAAATGAAGCCACCAAAAAATTACAAGCTGGACAAACCAGATCTCCGTGAGAATTCAAAAAATGAGCAAGTGCAATTTAAGATTATAATGTATGGCGTATCACGACCGTATAAAATATAGCTATGCATACAATACAATATTATCGCACATGTGGACGGATGTCGGACGAAAGTCCAAGAACTAAAGTAATCATTTTGGACCACATGAAACTTAAAAAGGCGAGAATAAATGAGCTCAGTAACAATCCAATAACCAACCTCCCAGTTGCACCACATGCATCGCAAGTAGCCACGCACTTTGAATAACCACAAGAACAACTACTACGTATTAAAAACTCTGCCCTTACAGTAAACAGGTTGTGCCGTGCAATGTAAAGAAAGAAATGCGTGCTGAGCTGCGAGCATCTTCAGTATTGTAGTACATAATGAAAATAGCAATAATGAGCAACTCTAACGTGCGATTGAAAAATGACGGTAGGATTTTGTGTCGCTATTAGACGGTAGCAACTCGTAAATCGGGTTACGATTCAGATAAGAAAAAAATACCCATGCAGGTACGTTACAATGGTCATCAACATCGTATCAGTATTCCAAACAAAACAAGAGCATTAAAATTATGCCCCCTCTCTCATTTCGTCGTTTGACTGACAACAAAAATATGTATTCTTCCATGAACTCATAGGGTTGGTGAGTGGGTGTAGGTGTCCATCCAGCATATAGAGGAACGCTCTCTAATGTCTGCTTTTTACATGAGTGCAGCAGCAGCAGGTTTGCTTCTTTCATGGCCCAAATGCCATGTACCATGTAAGTGACTGACTGATATTATCGCATTTTATCATTTTTTACCTGACAGCCATACCATCCATCCACTGCTCGGACAGGAATTATTACAGTATAGCAACTTTTAAAAGCTAAAGAATCCCTATATTTGCACCCGTTTTTGTTTTCCCACGGTTGAAACTTTCCCAGGCTGTGTTACTGCTAGACGAGGAGAGGCGATTTTTAGCCAAGTTCCCTGTTCCTAATTACTCATTCCATCTATCTGGCCCTACGTGTCCCTCATTTTTTGTTGACTTTTATGTAGAGGCATTTCATAAATAACTTTTATGAGAATAGTTTGGCATACTAGACGATGAGAATGGAATAATGAGACTGCAAATGTTCAGGACCTCTCCTGCTGTATCCATAATTGTTTGATAGCGTTTTAGATCTTCACCCCATCACTTTAGCAGATGGGCAGGTCGACAAGTGCATTTTAGTTTGCTACATATAAAGACACGCTATATTTAGGTTGTAATTACTACAAAAATTTATTACACAAAAACGTATCACCTCACCATAATCGAAATGAAAAAGTTCAATAAAATAACAAAACATGCGCACATTTTTATTTTATAATGACCCAGCATATTTTATCTCTCTCTTAGTGGCAAACGAAATATGACGGAAAATTGTAATGCCTGTTAAGTGACATTTTGGTATATAGATTTGGTATGCGCCGTTGCACAGAAAATTTAAAACAATGAATGCTTAGACAGGCTTAGTATTTCCTGTTGGTTAGAACTTTTCAAGTAAGGCAAAGGATATTATGCATTTGGGTTGCCAAATAATAAATAATTGCTCTTCTTATTTTAGTCATTTTATTCAAATTTTTGATCAAAATTTTTAGTGTTAAGCAGCCAAGAATCTATTCAATTAAAATTTAGGAAATAGGAAGTCAAGAAGAGCGGACGATTCAGGTGCGCTTTGAATATTACAATTGTATATTAATTTTTGATAACATTATTAATTATAAATGATTCTTGGTGCATATCTTGGACCAGAAAATTGGTAGACCAATTTGAATTTGAATTGAATTTAATACAACTTTTAGGCATTTTAGAGTTTAACTTTCAAATAAAACTGCCCATATATCATATATTGTGGCTGAAATAATAATGTGAGTAGACATTTAATTTTTAAAACAAAAGCAAAAAGATTCGATACGTGATATGAGAGCAGTCTCAACAACTTCCTTATTCTTACATCTTACAAATTTTTGGCACAGAAAGATCTCAGATAGATTACGGACTGTAAATGTATGCTGATACACACAAATAATTTGTGCCAAGAATATAAATGCACTGTATGAATGTAGATATTTTGCATTATTAACTGTATAATATGTGTAATATCAAAATCGAGATCGATAACATGTATCCAATTTCAATATGACAATTTAAATTACTGCAATCTGCAATACATTTGGCGACTTCACGTATATTTAGCATTAAGGAGAGATGAGATTCTGAGAGAAAATAAAATAAAATCTGTAATCGTGGTCCAGCCATTTTTGGCAATGATTGTAATAACCAATCTGCATGTTACAAAAATGCTTCAAACTTTAAGTAGTAGCATGCTTGAGCATATTTTCTCTTTGTTGCTACACAAAACAAACATCAAGCAGAAATCAAGCACCATCTGTCGATTATACTTTTTCATACAACAACGAACTGTGATATGAACCATTAATACTTTGGTTGTTCTCCGCTGTATGGCACTGTCAGTAAAAGTTTGAGTTCTTTGTCAACGATTATCTCATCTCCTATTTATGACTAGTCTGCATCTGCATCTCCACTCCCATCGCAAGCCAAAATCCCAAAAGCCATCAATGCCAGCCAACTTAAAACAGCTACCAAAACTAAACACCAATTTACAAATTAGGCATTCCAGTGCTTATCGTTTATTTATAATTTCCTAGGTATGGCCATTTCAAAGATTTCAATAACCACTGCTACTTTATAGTGTACTGTCATTGTCAGATTATCACCTTATTATTTTTGATTTTGCAAACTGGAGCTATAAAGAAAAAACGTTTATACTAATATAATACTTGTGTTGGCTGTATTAGAGCATCATCAAATAAGAAAACTTTTTATCTCGAAACAAATCTCGACATCTTTTCAAGTAAAAAATGTATCCATATTACATTACGATGTAGCAGACAGTAGTACTCTATTTAGGTGTGATTTCACAATAATAATCTGACGTTTGCACTGTTGCGAAATAAGACGTCTTCGAATCTTTAAGGTACGCTGGATTCTGAATTGTAATGCCACTACAACAATATCAAAGAATCCTAGATCCTGAATTCCAAAACGTGTATCGTTTATGATGACCTTCGACTAGACATTGGAATAACATATTTTTGTTTATAAAAATAAAAATAACAACAACATGAATAACTCATGTATGTGTATAAAAATGTACAACTCTGGTGCGAGTGTGACCGATTATTTTATCCCAGTTTCTCAAGACTGACTCCTTGAAATTTAGAGTACTGAGTACTGATCAATTCGAATTACTAACATCAGTCATTAGCGTTACCGACGAGGTAAAAGAAAAAAAAAACTATAAATGAAAGTGGCATAGTAAAATATTCTCCTTTGTTGGGTCTCTATTTAAGATGCGTTGTTTCTTTTCTCTTATTTGTAATCTGTTTTTTACAAACTATTACATAACTTGTGCAAACCACTTAAAATTTTCATTTAGTGTTGCATTTCCACTTTGCTGATGACAATTTGTTGGAAATTTCCGTTTTAGCCTCAAAATCTATATGGTGTGTTTATGAGTCACAATTCATAGCCATGACTCAATATTTGCTCCTTTGAATAGAATGGACATGCATTACCTACCACATTCATTGTACAAGTGCTTTGAGACCCACAGACCACTTACAAATGCGTAGAAATGAAGCTTATACCGTGTGCATACCACGTCATTGTGAACAAGGAAAAGTTGGCAAAGGTCCTGTTTTTTCTGCCTACGTTTGTACTTCTACCGTTTTGACGAAAGATATAACGTACTTGTGAGAAGAAAAATGAAGCAAACCGAATTGTTTCGTGGATATTCATAATGAGAAACCTTTAACATGAACTAAGACGTGAAACTTAATATTTAGTACTAAACAAATGAACAAGTCAGCTATCTTTGGACGGGTTATTTTAGTTTGATAGTAGCACCTGCACCTGCACAGTATGCTCCAATGTTGTAACACATCACATCCATCATCTTTCATCAATTGAGCTTCATTGAATTAATGTCTAACAAAAATCCCTCTCTCCGATCAGTGATGAAGATTTAAGCCTATTAAATACATGCTGAGTTTTCTCCGCTCAATTAGTTGCATCAGTGAAGTCATATTGAACATGACGGTGAAATCTAATCCGTGGGAGAGAAATCCAAGCCGTAATCCCAGCACTCATTTTTATTTTCTTTGCTTTTATTCATAATCATAGAGACGCAAGCACGGCTGAGCTCAGCTTGGTTTTCCACACCAACGTCTTAAAAAATCTTTCATGCTCATTCAAACGAAAGATGTGTTAAGAAAGATGGAGATGTTGTCCCATAGTCCCATCCAAATATAACACAACGATAAGGATAGAACGACATAATGAACGAATGTAAAAGAATTTGAAAAGGACCTTGAAGCATTGAGAAATGAGTTCTGAATTAAAATCTTACGATAACAACAGGAATTATTTTATTATCATAAATATTTTGGCAGTGGTATGAACTTAAAGGACATTTTAATGTTATAAACCCAGTACAATTTATTTAGTTCTACTGGTTTAATAACTTCAAAAGTTTAGTTTCACATTTCAGAATTTTAAGTCAAACCAAACTCAGCAGTAATACAGTGAATTTTCGAAGCTTACCAAATTTTCTACTTATTTAACTAATGAAATCTTTCTGATTGATTTCCCAATCATTTACATTTTAAATGCTAAATAATCGACAGAAGAATAAATGAATAATATTTCTGAGTATGTTAAATTTGCTACGATGTTATCACGAATTAGCATATTATGGAGTAGTATTTACAAGGAAAAGTTGCGTTTCAAAAAAATAAATTTCGTATCAACATAAGCAACAGAGTATACGTGAATGCTTTTTGTATGGACCCAAAACCATAAATTGCGTTGAAAGTTAGCCAGATAAGCTGACGTTGGCGTTGTCCTTATAATGACAATAAGGTGTATTTACCTGTGTACCTTGTACCACAGTAAACAACAGCCAACATTATTTTATGCCTCGTTTAGGCTACGTCCGTAGCCTGAAGGCTTCCCAGAGCCGAATACAAAATTTATGAATGAAATGTAGGCAAAGGAAAGGCGAGGATCATTCCCTCAGTGGAAAACAAGACATAAGAAGATGATTACCCATAATGATTATTAAGAACTAAGGGGTTTTCTGGCATTACTGTCAGCCCCATCGCTCCTTCAAACATTTAAGGGGTTCGGAAATGAATGGAACTTCATGGCAATGAATGTTACTCACATTTACTCACGCAATAACTTATTATTGCCATCATCACAAAACTCAAGAATCATCACGGTCGACGGGCGGGTGGGCAAAAGGAAAAAGAAGGGTCCACCAAGCCAGCGAAAAAGAAATTACTCGTAAGACCTCTCCTCTCTTCTGCTTTATGATTAGAACCTTGTGTCTTGTGTCTCGTCTTATAAGTACACATATCTGTAGCCTACAACCGAAACTAAATTTCTTCCCAGGACGCCAAACAGAAACACACCAGCAGTAACAAGAGCGGATTCATAAACAGCCATCGAGAAGGGGAAGAAAGGAACAAGTCTTTTTAAGTTTCTTTCTGTTTTTTCTCTTCTTCCATTCAAATAAAGCGTTTTTACTTTTTTAATCGACAATGTCCCTCGTGAAGCCATGCACTAAAGCATTGATCCTTATAATGAAACATGCATAAAACCTGGCAGAGGGACCGAAGAACTTGCTAGGATTTATTATACATGTTATATGTATTTATAAGATGTAATGCACACTTTGTGTTTGTGGAGTCATTTTATACTACAATTCTGTTGGTCCCCTTTTGTTGTCGCCGAATGAGGGATAATAGTAACAATCAATTGAGATTGTTGGGTTCTCAGTTTGTGGTGGCAATATTTCTGTTTCTCGTAGATTTCTTGAATTTCGTGTAGGAAATTATATTTACCTAGAAATGGTAGACGATTATCTCCGTGCATTTGACCGTGTAAGATTGAGATTACAGATGAAGATAAACTGACTCCAGCAATAATTCCAGCTTTAGTGGTTTGGCGAATTTAATTATGTAATAATAACATCACACACAGCAACTCACAGCTTAGCAGAGTAGTCATTTGTCGCTAATCTCAAGAAATAATTTATATATGGATTCACTTATTAAACTTTCTTCAACCTGTTAATGATTGCAGTTTGCAATTACGATAACTACTGGGCATGCCTGTTAAACGTTGTAATGAATATAAAATCGTGAATTAAACACAATTAATTGCCTAAAACCATATACTTGAGATTATTACACTGCTTGCACTCAGCATGTATATCAATGGGTATTTTAATTGGGTACATTTAGTTTACAGTTGAAAAGTATCAAGGACACAAAAGATGCCACACGTAGACACGTGGTTTACATTACATGATACATATAATAAATACAATAAAGGTTTAACGTGTTTCAGAGAAAACAACCAAAATTCGGTTACCGAATTCTAAAGCACATTAAAAATGTCAATTTTGAACCATGAATAATTATGATTCAAACTATTTCGTTGTGTATAAAATGACAGCACGACAAATAACTTTGATAAAGGTGATGTAAAATTAGTTCACTTACTGTGTCAAAGGATTTCATTAACAGTCGCTGCAAACAAATGAAATGAGGATGCAAGCATTTTTCCTTCATCGCGCGGGTAATGATGCTTATGATAGAAGTATTTTTGAAAGCTGTACTTTCCAATTGATGGCTTAAAGTCCGAAAAATCAAAGTCTAAAGAGTAACTAGTCCTCCAATCCACTGACATACTTACACAATTTATAAAGTGGCAAGATTTGATCACTGGAAATTTCTTGAGAATGATACAAAAGTTCACACCGAATTTTCAAATGTTCAAAATTCCATTTGCTGTATTATTATACTGTTCGTTTTCGCAAGAGAATAACATGACACATCTTGACTCAAACAAGAAGTAGAACCGTTTCTGGTAGTCTAAATCGAAGCTCAAAGGTAATTAAAGAATGTTAGATAGATAAGTATCTCATGAATATTTTAAACTTTTATTTGCAGATAGAACAAAAAACGGCATTAGTATTAATTTGCACGAAACTCATTATTTTCTTCTCGCTACAGACCAGTGAATAACCGCATAACCACTAATTGATAAGCTCGGCTCAAGTTATAAATGTTTCTAGAACTGTCTATTGTTGTGCTTAGACACCTAGGCGTGCCGAATGTACGTAGTTAAATTGGTCAAAATCAATATCTCCTCCACACAGCAATGATTTATTTATCACTACGCGGTAACAGGTGTTTTTCTAATGTAAATCCATCAGAGGAATAAAGTTTCAGATTTAGAGGTCGTTTCACCGTATCAAATTACCACTCCATGCAGAATGGGAAATCCTGAAAAATGTTTTTCCTCTTTACCCTTTTTGTTCATTTAATTTTCTTTGTATGAATGAGTACATAAAGATCTTTATTTTGAACGTGAAAACGTAATTTTTACTGTTTATTTCAAATGAAAATTGTTGCAAGATGTTCTTTATATTTTGTGTTCCAACGTTTACTAAAACTTTCAACCATACATCCAAGATTTGTGTCAAATCTCAAACCGCCTAGAACGATCGCGGACCACCTTTAAAACGTGACTGAAAAAGGGAATAAGGAAGAAAAAGAAGTAAATTTGGGCTAGGTTATTACACACTGACAATTACTTTCAACAATGCTAGAAAAGATTGCGTTTCTTTTTTAAATTTATTAGATTTTAAGCTTTCACATCATAGGGGTTCTTTTTGTATGTCACGGTGTCATGGGGTAGGTCGACAAGGAATGGATGAATAGTTTAGGGAGGTTATCCGAACAAAAATTATTTCATAGCGCATTTGATTTGTTGACGATTGTATTTGTTGACTTATAGTGAGAAGTCGACACCGACAACAGCCAAAGAGCCAAAAATGATGTCTACTTTCCGATATTTTTTAACGTCCAGAGCATTTCTAAGGATCGTGCTACTTCAAACATTTTACCTGTCCACACAACTCAAAAACTGATCCATTTTTGTAAAAGCAATAGTAGATTATTGACTAATGGTTAAGCATGAAAGAATATATGTTTACTCACAATTTCAGTTTAATATTATTTCGCTTAATTTTCTAATTATCCTAGATTTTGAAATAATCATACGGGCTGCAGGATTTTTCTAGAGCAGAGAAAAGGCTGCCCGCGATGAATTCAATCTTAAACAGGCGCATAAAACGCTCGGTGTTTACTGTGAGATAATGAGGCGGCGTTCCTATAATTTTGGTATGATTACCTATGTTGGAGCCAAAGTAATTTCAGTTTTTGCCTTTCACTTTCAAATTATATGCATACGTGACAGCCCAAGTTGTCCTATAATGCAACGAAGTGTTTCAGTACATCACTGCACTGTATTATAACTTACCACTGCCGACAGACCTATGAAAATGTTTAGACAAAAATCATTTAGATAAACGCAGAGGGATCACAAGTTTCACATTACCCCAAAAAGTGTGAAGAAAAAATAATGCTGTGCTGGGTACAATCTAGGTATCTGTGAAAGAGTGTTTAGTGATCCGACAGTATATTCAAGGACCAGAATATTGCAAGTTATAATTTGAATCAATGTTTTTATAACATCGCTTGACTTTTTTTAAACTTCGCGTCCACAATATTAGCTATATCAACTCGATCAACACTTCTGCATAATTGTTCGCACCAGAAGTGAATCAAATTCTACTTAGTCATTACAATTTTTATTACTTGTGTCATAATAATAACTATGATAATTATTATCACGTATCACTAACCGCCAGGATTTCACTTTGTCATAAAATGCATTAAAATTGTGCACGCTACATTGTAATTAGTGGAAGCTCAAAATTTTCTGTCCAGTCCAAGGTAGATAGCACTTGGATGTAAAGAGAAGTAACGCATTTATTCCACCAATTTTCTTTGCAAACGCAAACTAAGCAAATAGAAATGCAAATGTATCAAACCGTCCATCCGCATCATAATCAAGTTTGAAACGATCAAATAGAGCTTACCACTACATGACACAACACTATACACTACAATATACATTTTAGTGACAGTGTTCATTTCATTGAAAATTAATCTCATTCAACTTCAACGCGCAGCTTAAGATTAACTACAACCAAAATGTCACTCAACCTCTAATGTTCTAACCTATGAATTAAAGCACGGATGGCCTTTTGATTTTTCGTCAAGAGAGCACTTCTGTTGTAATTGTTATCTGAGGATATTTTCAAGAGAATGTTTTTAAAAACGTTTATACTTCAAAAAATCAGTATTGTTAGTTATTAGCAT
>VYYJ01001371.1:0-31747 GCA_021029165.1 Cyphoderus albinus | reverse complement strand
TAGCCTCGTCTACGTCTGATGTGAAAATTCGTGTTTATCACTTGCTGAGATTCGAATTGAGGAGATTTGGCATTCAAAGACAGAATATAAATTCCATTATTCATAGCCAAATCTTGGAAAACCCATTTCCCCAGATCAACGTTGTTACGAATCGTTAGAAATGTTCAATCGTTCCGGCCTAAGGCGTCTGAGCTCGAGATTATCTGGGTTATGCGTGTCTCCATTCTGGTGGTTGGAGCTCTGGCCACATTGATGGCTCTGACAATTCCTAGCATCTACGGTCTCTGGACAATGTGCTCAGATTTAGTCTACGTGATTCTCTTTCCCCAACTTTTCATGGTCATCCACTTCCGCCAGTATTGCAACACCTACGGATCTCTAGCCGCTTATTGCGTTGCGCTTCTCCTCAGACTCGGTGGTGGCGAAGAACTGCTTCATCTGAAGGCGTTCATTCACTACCCCTGGTATGAACCAGGCGATGACGACAGGGGAATTTGGGAAAAGCAACTCTTTCCATTTCGTACACTTTCCATGCTTCTATCTTTGGCTACCATTGCCGGCGTGTCAAAACTCACTGAATGGCTTTTCCATTCAGGAATCCTGTCTCCAAAATTCGACTTCCTTCGCTGCGTTGTTAATCTTACTGATAAAAATAACCTCCCGCAAGGTGAACATTCAAGGGTCAAAGTGAAGGTCAAGAAAAATCATCAGGAAAACAGGATACACAAGACATTTCCAATGAAATGAATGGTAGAATAAACCTGGCCCTGTCCGCACATGACGAAAATTCTAATTTTGACAAGAAGCCGGAGCCTGGTGGCTTTCGAAATCGAACTTAATCTGTAATTTATTTTATTACGTCAACTATATTGGCGTACTTTGTACTAGCTTACCTTTTTAAGTATTATTTTGTGAAACTCGTTTTTAAATGTTGTGAGCCACGTTTTTGCATTCTGCATCATTTGATATATATGAATAATTGGGAATATGCAAAAAATGAGTGAACCCATTTTGTTTACGTTTAATAACCGTCATCCTGTTTATTTCTCGTCATTAATAATACAACTAATTAAAGATAAAGCTCACAAAGTGAAAAAGACTAGTTGGAAAATGATTTCATAAAAATTCACAATAAATGTACTACAATAATTAAGAAATAACTATAGTAAAAGCAGGTATAAACTCCTTATAAATGTACAGGCGAAGTTTATATGAACAATCTTAGGCTTATCTGATCAACTTCGGCTTATTTGATCAATTTTAGGCTTATTTGATCAATTTTAGGCTTATCTGATCAATTTCGGCTTTTTAATCAATTTAGGCTTATCTGATCAATTTTAGGCTTATCTGATCAATTTTAGGCTTATTTGATCAATTTTAGGCTTATCTGATCAATTTAGGTTTATCTGGTCAATTTTAAGCTTATCTGATCAATTTAGGCAACGTGAACGTGCTCAATGCTCAACCTCAGCTCAATGCTCAACGTGAATGCTCAGAGCTCAACGTGAACGTGAATGCTCAACTTCAGCTCCATGCTCAACGTGAATGCAAGACCGTAAGATCTTACGCGTAAGAGTTAACGCGTAAGATCTTACGCGTAAGCGATAACTGTGAAATAATCTTTATATACAGCTTCGCCTGTAAATAAACCGAAATTATCTATTCTCATAAGGCATAAGGGATCGTTCGTTACTTCATTTTTTTACTTAAGTAAAATCACTTGCACTAAGCACTTACAAAACCTATCTAATACTTTATTTATTTATTATCATCATAATCTTAACAATAATTATTAATGGCCACAGTTCAATTAATCGTATAGAAGTGGAACTAATTAATGATTAAATAATAATGCGTTTACGAATTAAGGTCTCATCGAGTCCAAAATCCACGAAAGGTACGAATTGACGCGAGTGTAGACGGCAGGAACGCCGTAACCGCAACGCGGACCGTATGACACTATGCCAATCTGAAAGAAAATTTTCTGTCTCGTCATCAGCGCCATCAGAGGTCCGCCCGCGTCACCCCTGCACGCATCCTTCTCTGCTTTCCCATAAGCGCAAATCTGAAAACGGGCAAATTAAATTACAATTCAATTTAAATCTTTAGGTGCTTTTTAATTTTTATATGATTATTAATTTACATGTTTCGAAGTGATTCGCTTGTGTAAGTCTCCTCTGTAAAGATAAGTGCAGTTATCTTTGGGCCAAATTGTGACCGCCGCCTCCTCCATTTCATCGATTGTCGCTGCCATGTCTAAGGATTTATAAAGGACAGAAACTAATATTTGGAAGAGTTTAACTTAATTATTGCAATTTTAATTGCCATTCCGTTCACTCACTTTTCAGCCCATAGCCCCATCCCCCCAGGTACGCCCGGTCTCCCACAACCGGAAGTGAGTCCCAGACTCCATACCCGTCCTCAAACGGCAAGCAGATGGGCTTCACTTCTGACGAGCCGTTAAAAGGCGGAATCTCTTGGGTCAGCCTTATCAAGGCCAGGTCATTTTCCCTTGTAATGTTATCATATTCTGGGTGAACTATGACCTCCTCCACTTTATATTTGTACCATGGCTGATCTGACACCCCAGCAGCGGCGTTCTTCGCCCCTTCCAATAATATCTCCATGACTGATTCGCCATTTGCGTAATTCGATTTTCTCGAGGCGCAGTTTGCACTTGTGAGGATGTACCTCCAGGAAATGATTGTTCCAGCGCATGGGAAGAGCACGCCGCGAGGTTCCCTGTAACCGATGCGAGCCATCCAGGGATAGTTATCTGTGTCGAAGTGAAGCACCTTCGTTTTTCTCCGACCCGAGCGACCACGCGCTCCCGCACACTCGACGAAGCTTGGCAGCAGGTGAAAGTTTTTGTGGGTGGTGAGCAAAAGCTGGGAAACGACGTTCGAAATCTCGCCCTCCAGAGCTTTCTCCTCGGGAGTGGAGTCGGACGAAAATAGAGCTCGAGAGTTGTAAGGGCCCACTTTCACCTCCACCTTGAACGGCGCTTCGGTTGTAGTCGCTGTGGAGGACGATTTTACAAGAGCTGGAGCCCTTCGAGGGGACAGGCTATTGAGGAAGTCGGAAAATTCGCTGTCTTCCGGTTTCTCAGTGGTTGTCGATGTCGAGCTCGTAATTTCTGGTTGTAGACTAGAAGTGGTTGAGCTTTCAGTTGTGCTTTCTCCAATTTCAGTGGTTGGAGCTGGAACCAAAGTTTCGGCTTCCTGTGTGGTATCAGTAGAAATCGTGTTGCTTTCTCCATCATCATATGAATCCGAATCGTGGATTCGGATCGTGGATTCGGATCCTGATTCAACAGAATTTGTGAAGGTTGGAATTTCTTTATTTGGAATATCTGTCACCAATTCCGGAAGCTCCGTTTCAGTGACAAGGTCATCATAATTAACCTCTGTTTCTCCTGCGGATTCCGTTGTAGTTGCCACTGTCTCCGTTGTCACTTGGCGGAGACTTTCATTTTCTTCGTCTAATAATGTCTGCTCACTGTGATTAGTCATCCTCATCGGAAGTCTCTCAATCTGAGCATTACCAACTTTCAGTTCTTTAACAGGATTTTCTCCCTTAGTTCTCGTTTCTTTCATTGTGGGCGAGGTCTCTGTCTTCTGCTCTTGTTCTTGCTCCGTGGTCGTTTCCAATTTCCAAACCAAACTTTCACCTGGCCCTTCTGTTGCCTGTCCGTATCTATCTGTTAAATTTTCAAATCCAGTCTCGTTAGTTTCGGTGACATTAAACTCTGCATCCCCCGGTTCCGTTGTCGACTTTCCGGTTGACGTTTCAAACACTAATTCGAGATCATTTTCTTCTTTATTATTATTAATTGTTTCGTCATCCCGCTCAATTTCAGTTTCATTAAATATCTTTTCTGTTGTCGTTGTTGAATTTTCTGCGAACACAACAAATTCTGTGGTGGCAGTAGTATCAAACTCGAAATTGAAATTCAAACTTTCTCCAGATTCTCCAGAAACATTCGCGTTTGTATAGGACTCTGTGGGTTCCTCGTTAAAGAAATTTTCCGTTGTGGTCTGAACGCTTTGAATTTCCGGTGCGACCGTGGTAGTGGTGACATCTTCCCCAACTGCGTCATTGTCATTCAAAGTTATTGATGATGTCTCGTAATCCGCTATTTCCGTTGTTGGGTTAATCTCGTCATTTTGACCTTCACCCGAACCTTCCTCTTGGAACTCATATTCCATGGTAGTATCGCTGACAATATCCGTGGTACTCGTTGGAAGCTCTGTCGTTGACGTAAATTCAGATCTCGAGTAGTTCGTGTCACTCCGACTCTGAGAGGAATTCACAAAGACTTTGTGAACAACTCTCGAGGACATTGTGACGACGGAAGTTCTACTGCGACTGGTGACAGGTGGCCCCGTTTCCGTTATGATATCTGGGGAAATTGTGGTTGTGGAGGGTGGCAGTGGCGCTTCCGTCTCCGTTGTTGTTAATGGAGCAGCAGTTGTCGTTGAAGTTGAGCTCGTTGATGATGTAGTTGCTTCCTCTTCATCCATTACTATTTCTGGAGTTGTTGTCTTTAACTCTACATCATCCTCTTGTTCGAAAATAACTTCCGGTGCCACAGTTTCATTCTCCACATCCACATCGACTTCAGAACTTTCTTTCAAACCTTTCACTTTTTCAATGTCGTTGGTATCCGTTATCAAAATGTGTTCCCCAGAAGGAATCTTTCTACCATGTGGCGTCGTTCCAATTTCCGTTGTCGATTCCGGTACAGATTCTGTTGTTGTTCCACTCATTTGTTCTATTTCAATCACAGATTCCTCTGGGTCTTTCACAGCCTTATCTGAATAAATCTCATTAATTTCCGCCTCTTTCTCATGCTCAGTAGAAACAACTTCATCCGGCGTCAGTGTTGTTGTCATTGTCTTTTCATTCTCATCTTGCCCCATTTTTGGTTCAGGGTCAAAAGTCGTCGTCTCCAAAGCCTCCGGTTTCATGGTTGTTGTCTTTAACATCATTCTTGTTGTGGATTCAATTTCTTCTTCGTCTTTGGAAATGGTTTCCAGAACGTCTTGCAAATTCTCAGTTGTTGTCTCCACCGACTCAACTTTTGTCCCTGCTGTTGTAGATGTACCCAACTTTTCATCTTCCTCATCATTCATTGCCAAATTCTCTTGATTAATAGATTCCGTTGTGCTTCCAGCGACAGATTCGACTTCGGGTGCAACTGTAGTAGCGTCAGACATGGAAGAGAAAGTTTCAATACTATCGTCATCATTCAATTGTGACGATGTGGTGGTGGTGGTAATTCCTTCTGTAGTTGTTGTGATCACTTCAACTTCCTCGTCGTTTGATTCTCCTCCACCTCCAACGGTGTTGGTGGTGCTTTCTGGGGTGGTTGTCGTTGTTAGAGGCATATTTTCTTCGTCTTGGAATGTTGGTACAGGTTCTGGCGCTGATGTTGAATTTGCCACCTCTCGATCCACTGAATCTTTTAAGGTGGCGGTGTTGGTGGTCGTGATCACATTTTCTGTTGTGAAACCTGAAGTTTGTGTTGCTGCTTCAGCCTCGGCTTCATCTTTTCCGATTGATTCTTCGTCGTTTGATTCTCCTCCACCTCCAACCGTGGTGCTTTCACTGCTTTCTGGGGTAATTGTCGTTGTTAGCGGTAGATTTTCTTCGTCTTGGAATGTTGGTGTTGGTACTGATTCTGGCGTTGATGTTGCCATCTCTCGATCCACTGAATCTTCTGAGCTGGTGACGGTGGTGGTCTTGACCACATTTTCTTGTGAACCTGAACCTGAAGTTTGTGTCGTCGCTTCAGTCTCAGTTTCAGGTGCATCTCTTGCTGCTGATTTTTCGTCGTTTGATTCTCCTCCACCTCCAACCGTGGTGCTTTCTGGGATAGTTGTCGTTGTTAGAGGTAGATTTTCTTCGTCTTGGAATGTTGGTGTTGGTTCTGGCACTGAATCTTCTGAGGTGGTGGCAGTGGTGGTCGTGACCACGCTTTCAGTTGGAATTGAACCTGAAGTTTGGGTCGTTGCTTCAGTCTCAGTTTCAGGTTCATCTCTTTCTGCTACTGGTACTGCTGCTGCTGATGTAGTCGTTTCAACTTCAAGTGTAGGAGATTCTGTGTTTAATATTGAAGATAAATTCGTTGTGGTTCCAACAACTTCACCTTCAAAATTTTCACTTTCACCGGAAGCTGTGTTTGTCGCTAATGTTGTTGTGGGCGATAAAGGTGATGGCGTTGTTGGATTCTCAGTGTGATCCAGTTCCGCATCCGGATCAACAGAATCGGTTTCAGGCGCAGTAGTCATTATTGTTGTTGCTTCCGGTAGATCGTTGAGCATAATTGTCGTGATGGTAGTGGTGGGCAAAAGTAAAAATCTGTCCACCGCAGGATCCTCTTGGCTTTCGTGAATGCGAGCCGTTGTGGTTTCATATTCAGAGTCAGCGGTTGTTGGCGTCGCGGGTACCGTGGTGGTAGTGACTTCACTGGTGGCGTCAGCAGATTCTTGCTCAGTTGTTGTTGTAGTAGAAGAAAGGGGCTTATCAAATGTTGTAGTTTCTTCTACTTTTTCAGTGCTCACATCCACATCTTCATTCAAATTGAAATCCAGCTTCAGTGACTCAGTGCCATTTCTTAAGATGGCCTTAACCGAAAAGTTCGAGTCAATCGACGCTTCCGTTGAAGTTGTTGTTGGCAAATTGGTCGTTGTGAGAAAATCCATTTCATCAGAGTCGCCGTCGTTCTTATCATTCTTTGGAGCTTCAGGTTCATTGGACATTTCCGGTATCACTGTCGTTGACGTTATCACTGCCTCTGTCGTAGTGAAAGTTTCAGCGGTTGCAGGTACCGTAGCCGAGGTCAAGTCATCCAAGATATCTTCTGGAACTGGGACAGTCGTCGTGCCTTCTTGTGCATCAGCATCTGCTGCCAATGTTGTCGATAAGCCTTGACCTTGAACTTGACCTGCTTGATGATAAGCCGCTATGGACATGGTAGTGGTAATAATCTCCGGCATTTCCGTTGATGTTGCTGTAAAGCTCTCACTTGTCTCAGTTGTAGCTGACGCTGCTGAGCTTGAGCTTCCCTCCGTCGTAGTTGTTGCGATTTCGATATCGCCATCTTCATCTGCGAGTGGCGTCATTTTTGATGTGGTCACATTTTCATCATCATTGGTTTCTGGCGCCGGTGCCGTTGTTGTCGTTAATACTGTTTCCGTTGTACCAACTTCAGCGTCGTCCTCCTTTAGTATTGATGTTGTTGCAGTTGTCGTTTCAGCTTCATCTCTCAAACCCAGCATTGAGGTTGACATTGGTTTTGTCGTGGTCGGCAATGAAGAACTGTCAGTATCATCCCTGGCGACATCTTCTTTGTCACTTATGTGAACCTGTGCAACTGTCGACTCTTCGGGGGTTGTTGGTGTCGTGGACACCGAGGCTTCTACACTTTTACCACCATCTCCACTCTCGTCATTTGTCGCTATTTTATCGGTTGTTATTGAGGAAATCGGTATCGATGTTTCACTTTCCACGTCACTGGTGTGAACCTGCGCAATTGTCGACTCTTCGGGGGTTGTTGGCGTCGTGGCTTCTTCGCCCTCGTTATTTCCCGACTTGTCTGTTGCATCCGTTGTTATTGCGGAAATATGCTGCTCACCAAGAATTAACGGTTTCGATGTTGCAGCCCCTCCAGAGTTCGGATCTCCCTCAGGCAGCATTGTTGATGTAGTTGTTGCGGTTGGAGTGGTCATTGCATTTACGTCCACATCCGCATCCACCTCCTCCAAAGAAACTCCTGATTTCAACGTTGTGGTCGGTATTGCTGGCGGCGTCGTTGTTAAAATTGGTTCTTCATCAAGTGCCTCCAAATTGTTAATAATTTCCGGGTCAAAAGCAGATTCTTCATCGGATTCACCATCCTTCCTGTCGTTTCTGTAGCTGAGACTGGAATCTGTGGTCGTCGTCGTGGGCAAAGTTTCTTCTGCAGGGGTCAAGGTCGTTACTTCTGCTTCTGGACTGCTGCTATCAGTGCTCACAGGAAGTTCTGTGGTTGTTGGCGCTGGCGTTGTCGTTGCTGCTTTAACCTCCACTGGCTCTGTTAACTCTGTGGTTGTTGAAATAACCAAGGTCATGGTTGTTTCCGCTTCTGGGGTCAATGTAACTGTAGTTGCCTCCACATCTGGGGATATTGAGTGACTTTGAAGACTATCATCATCCGCAGGAAGGAATTTTTCTGTAGTGACTTCGGGACCGGTGGTCGTCGGCTCCACTTCCGCTTTCACCGTGTCATCGTCCATGTCCAAGTCCACGATAACTCTTTCATCATCTTTTGACAATTGCGGTGATGATTCATTTTTATCTAGGGATGATAAGACAGAAGGCAAAGGCGGCACGCGTCGACCAGTGATATTAACCGTGTTATAATCTAACTCCAAGCTTAACGGTCTCGGTGAGCCACGATTTCCTGTTCCAATGTCCTCCAGTTCCAGTGTTGCAGCAGGCTCTTCCGTGGTAGTCGCGGCGGTGACACTTTCTTTTTCTTCATCCATTTCCAACGAATACGATAGATTACTATCACGGTTAATATCGCCGGAGGCTACATTTTCATTACTAGAAAAGAATTCACTTAAGCTGGGAAATGTCCCATTGTAAATAAACGGTCCCACCCTTTCCTCCTCCGAGGTCGTCGAATTTTCATTATTAGAAGAATTTTCAACATTTTTCTCAGTCATGGTCATAGATTCAGTCTCATTTTCATCATCTGCGAATAAATCTCGCAATGATGGTGGATCTATCGCTAAGTTCGAGTCCAATAACCCTACTGCTTCAGTGGTATCAATGGCGTCAACAGGGGTCACTGAAGCAGTCGTTGACATTGTCGTGGACGTTGACGTTATTGTTGTGGTTGACTCTGACGTTGACTTTGCATCACCATCCCCTGGAGGTGGTTCAGCGTCATGATCCGATCTGAATGAACTTGCGACATTCTCCACGTTTTTGCTGCCGTCGGGCTGAGGCTGCACAATCGCACAGTCGCACTGTTGAACACTGGCGTGTTTGCAGTTGACATCTGCATGGATATGGGGGTGCTGTTGCGTGGATAAAAATCTCGGCGGCGACTGCTGAGGCGGCCTTTGGGGCCTTCTTCGTCTGGCACTGAAAAGTGGCTGCTGCTGAAGCTGTAGCCGGAGGTCTTGCTCAGTGATGTACTTTGGATCGCAGCATATCTTCAGAGAGCAAAGGTTGCATAACATTAAAATTTTAATTTCCAATTAAATACCGAATATTTCATTATTGCAATACGAAACCTGTCTTCGAAATCCGTGGAAGCCGCAGGTCCTCGTTCTCCGAAAGATTCCGAAGCCCCTGCGTCCAATGTGTGGACAGTCAGTGAGCACGGTGCAGTTACAGTCTGGAGGCGTCTCGAACAACCTGAAGCCACCCGAGCCGGCCGAGGCCGTGCCCGAGAAGAGGAGCTGCAAGGGTGAATCTGTTGACGCTGATGAAGAAGACGTACCCACTCCACGATTTTGGGTGGGAGCTCCATTATTATTCTGGTTACCAGCTTGAGCTGTGAAAATGATTAATAATAGAATTAAAAGAATAAATTATAAAAATGTTGCAATTAAAAATCTCTGAGTCTCAGCTTGTCCCATTTATAGCTATAGCCATGTACTCATTCTACTAAAAGTTTTTGGTGGTCGGTTTTTGGTGACTGGTAATGGTGGTGTATGACAGATTTATATTTTTAAACAATGAAATTATGATGATATAATAATAAAGATAACAATAATTTATAAATTAGAGAGGTGTAATGCATCAAATTCACAAATCTGGTGCAGTCATCAATATGCGGCTCTTTGGGGGCACCGGCACCACCACACCACCGGCACCTTCAGCTTTAGCATTATTGCGAATTTGCCTCTTCCTTTTTTAATAAACGAAACTGGTTTTTTACTTCGACGGGTCAAAATAAAAATTCCTGCTTAGGCACAATAACATTGCGTAAACTTTGCACATAAGCCAAAAATGCCAAAATTCCATTGCATTCAATTGCATTTATAATATACATAACCTAAGAGCTTATCAGAGTGCTTTTGGCTTATCATTATAATGCAACTTTGTTTTCAAAAAGGCAAAATCACTTTTTTCTCCGGCATTTTTAAACCCAATTTTTCAACAAAAAATATTGTGCAACAAATCAATAATGAGGAATTTTTTCTATTATTTAACGAAATGTTTCTAAACAAAGATTTTTTAAATTTCACACAACTTCTAAATATGCAGCGCATTCAGTCAGCTTCAGCTATAAAAGTAAAAATCTCTCGATCGCTTGCTCACTTCTATTTAGTATTTAGGTTCGAAACTTATCGAGACTGCATCGAGACTCGAGATGCATCATAATGATTTAAAAATATAGGTAGTCACGTAGTACGTATCTACTTGACTTGTTCCCTTTTCCCCATTCATTTGCTTTTTGCCTTTTGCCTTTGCACGTTTATTTTATTTTCTTCTCTGCTTTTCGTTTGTCACTTCTTTCCTTTATTAATGACAATGATTATACCATTACCATTTACAAGATTTTTATTTATTGCCGATGATATGAGTTGTTATTGTGGACTGTGCATACTACAACAAATATAGTTCACGCTTTGCTTGTAACATTATAGGTTACAGTTGTAAACACATTTTTTATTTCAAATCCAATCGAATCAAGTCACTACCAAATTTCTAGTTAACAAGTCATGTCAGTTGAGTGAGTCAACATCAGCATCTTATAATAAAACTTTAAAAATAATGCGTCTGTTTAAAATGCGTAATTCGATCCTTTCATTGATAAAAACAAACAAAATCAATGTCTAACTGCGCAGCATTGTTAAAAGTGCGAATCTTATCATTTGTATGTGTTACATTACAACTACAAAAATGCGTTCCGTTCAATTTTACGATAGGCATTTTTATAGCTTAAAACCAATTTAAGTTATTAAACTTAATTACTTAATTAATCAAGGAAATTCATAGAAGGAACAACACCGAAAATGAAGTGATTTTAATTTGGGTGGTTTACATTCAGTAATCTCGTTTAATATTCGACGACAACATATATCAAATGCAGCTCTTAACATTTAAGCAGTTAGTTAAAGAATTATAAGGTACAAATTAGAAAAGAAAAGCGATTAACAATAACATGAAAAATGGGCTATGGCTTGAGAAATGAAGTGAAGTGAGAGAAGCAAAACGCAAATCAGGCTGCAGCCACCCCACCTCTTTCTTCGCCTATTTTGTTATAAATGCTTTATTTACTAACCGCAGTAATAACATGAATTATTTATGTGGAGCAAAAATGAACCAACTGAAATCTGCCTTCATTTTCATTCATGTCGCCCCGTTCTTTTACTTATGCATAGTAGATGAGATTTATGTAGTAGCCGTACCGTAGCCAAACAAAAAATTGAAATTATATGGCTATAATTAATAATATTACCATTATCAAGCGGTTATTTTAATGGTCTCCTCCTATTATTTAGAATTTATAAGTAAGAGTGACAAACTGTTCTTTAAAGACACTGCTTCATTCCTAGGCGCGCTTGCGTTGCTGATGTTGATCAATCATTCATTACCAAACAAATTTAAATCTAAACAACGCTAAACGTTTGTAATCTACAAACAAGTGCGCACTGTGAATATTAAAATTATCAAAATCAAATAGGTGACTGTAACCTGTAACTGTAACGTTTTTGATCAATTCGTTCAGACATGAGCACAGGGCGACAAATAGGGTAAATCAAATGAATGAATTGATTTTTTTCATTCAACAAAGCAAACAAGTTTAAAGCGTGCATAATGCATAAATTTAAATCGGATCCTATCGTAATTTTAAGTATTTATTACATAAGTTTATTAATATCCGAAACACATTAAATAAATGAATGAATGTTTTGATTCTGATTGTGATTTTTGTTATGTTATACATTTTATTATGTAATACCTAAATACTAATAAAAGGGTGGTGGTGGGAAAAACATTCACTGTCGTGATCTGACTAACATTATAAACATGACAGTTATAGTTTCATCATCACGAAAAATTAAAAAAGCGACACTTTCAAATCTTTGAAATGTGATGTGATGCATATTATGTAATCAATAAATAATAAAGGACACTCTAGTAGACTCCAACTCTAGTTGACTCTAGTTGACAAAATGACATTTACATAATTTGATAACTTGGCAAAATCTCACTCACTCATACAGTTGCTTGCTCGCTCTAATTCTAATCTAAAAGTTATTTCTAAATCTTAAAGTAAGTTGCATTTTTTCTTTGATATCATATGAAATGAATGAAAGTAAAAAATGTATCATAATATTTTTATAAATCAGTTGATGAATTATTTATTTGCTTCAGTTCAGAATTTTTGCATTTCAGGATATCAGCCACAGACAAATGTTTTGATTGATTATTAACTCTCATTTGCATATTAGTATTACATTGTATTGTAATTACATAACATGACGCTATGATGAAAATATAGAAAATGGAACTGTTTTAGAGTCCTTAACCGGTAACGTTTTTAGAAAAAAAATCACTTTATTGCACAAATGAACATCTAACGCACTTAATTAGCTTAATTATTGTAAACCATTCATTACTATTATTCATAATTAGATTAAAATAATAACGATTATGATTATAATGGAACTGGGTTGAAGCCGAAAAACTCACCGGCAAAAAAGGAAACGGCTCCAATGGTGATCCCAATGATTGAGGCAGCAAGTGCAGCCTTCGTGGCAAGGAAGACCATCGCTGCCTTTGATAACAATTTTTCACAATTCTTTGTAAGTAAAAGAGGGGTCAAGTAAACAAAATCCCAATCTCTGATGGTGGCACATTCTGTAGTAGCTGAGCTGAAGAGGTCACAGTAATTTCTTCCTCCTCAGTCATCACATCACATCCACCTCCACTCAACTCAACTCACATTTACACAAACTCAACTAAAAACTAGAAATTAGTAGAAATAAAAATAAAAGTGAAAAAATAATTGGAAAAGTTGATATCGTTTGTTGTAATGTAATCGCTCCTGCTCCTGGATTCGTATAGAAGAGCTTTAGCTTTTTTGTATAGTAATGAGTAATACGTAGGTATGCATCTTCTAACCGCTTCCGTTTTCATTCTCATTTTCATGTTTATCATTGCACAATTCCATTCTATCCAATTCTACCATGCTCACTCAACTTTACTCAACTCACGAAAATCAAAAATGAAAAAGTGCGTGAAGAACGTGAACAAGGGGACGTTCCTGTTCCCTGCATGTGGTCATCGATCTCCACTTTATAATAAATAAATAAACTTTTTATTCTGATTGTAATGCAATGCCACCCTCGCAATCGCTCTGAGTAACAAAGCTCCATCCAACCCAACTCTTCTTGACTTGACCACTCATGCCTGGCTCAGTTTCAGTTCAGGCTTGGTTCCGGCTTTAAAAATCCTTTATGGGTAGTATTTACCTACCAAGTAATTATCAATGGGTTTTGGTCTTGCTCGAGTTTGAAAAATTATTTTCATTTTTAAACAATTTTTCTTTTCTTCGCATTTTGTCATCTATTTTGCATTCAATTCCATGATGTGCAGTAGTTTACTAATAATAATAATGTACTTTTTTCCCTTCCCGTTCTCATACACCCCAGAATTATCCAAAAAGACCGAGGAGCTACCAGAAGCTGTGGCTGCAGTGGCTCTAGTAGAAGCTTAGTCATTATCATCATTAAAATATTAGAGTTTAGTTGAGTTTCAGATTTATGCAGAAAAATAACGAAAAACAAGAACAAGGTTACATTTTCCCACACACACTTTTACTAATTGGCTATATCATAATATTATAGAAACTTAGAGTCTCGCTCCACTTGACTCGATTAAAGGATAAAGATGTCTTCGTGCATTTGATTATTTTGATTAAAATATCACGTTTTTCTCTTAAATGACTCACTAACTCTGGCTGGAATAATTTTTTCCAAACTCAAACTGAAATCATTCACATTATTCAGATAACCATGCACAGTCACAATCACAATCATAGGTTTAGTTAGACCATTTTTTATAACGAAGCAATAACAATTTTCGAAAACATTAATTATCTTGCTAACCACTAATAATTTGAAATTGAAGCTTTCATTTCGATGAATTCAAAGACTGGATAAAAACTAAAAAGGAGATTTTAATTAAGAAGAATGGGAAATGGGAGTTAGTTTTCAATTCAATTTACATTTTTACTTTACAATTTGCGTCAACAATTTTTTTCTAACTTTTCTTCACAATCACATGATGAATGATGAAACTTCTCAGGTTAATTTTTCTTTTTGGAACGCTGCAAAATATCTGCTACTTATAAGAACACTTTTCAGACATTTTCACACATTTGATGCAATAGCAAATCACAAAGTTCGTTGCACCTGTCAGTCTTAACTAAAATCCGTGACCATCACGGATTTGAATTCACGTCATGTTATGACCGGAAATACCCGACCCCGGCGTTTGATGAATTTCATAAGTGGCAGAGTTCAAGATTCGATTAGTATTCGCAGCAAAAGTAAAGAGCTTCATTTCAATTTATGAAAGTATCGAACTAACACAGCAAAATTTTCGAAATGCTACAACATTTTCATTTCCATAACCGGCGATATTACAAATTCACTCACAATTCACTCGCACCCAACAAAGTAGCCAAGTTAAGAGGCAAGCCACAGCCACGCAAATACAAACACAATCACAGACAATCGGACAAATGAAACTTTAGCTTTCAGCTCCCATGCATTTCGATTCTCAATCTTGATCTGAATTCGCAGGTCATTTATCACTCACTTTCGCGTTTATGTTAATAAGGCTGAAAATATCAGACGTGATATCATTTGTAATTACTCAACTTTGCAAGTAAACAAATTTTATGTAAGGATGGACTCTATAACTCCACTGGGAAGATGACTGGCCGAAGAAAAATAGGGATTTTTTTGTTTCTTTGTCTGTACTAGTCCACGTCGTCTGTTTTCAACTGATATTTTTTCAATTATCATTTTTGGCGTTGGGTTGGGTAGGCTTCCAATGCAGTTGCAAATTGCAACCTGAAAGATAAACGCCTTCTAAAGAATGACAGTCGCAACAAGTGTAGATCCAGCGTTTAGCAGGTAGCGTTTTTGCCCAATATTTTATTTATATTTATTCACTTCCCATTTATATTATTTTGCGAAATAAAAAAATGATCCTCTCCCATCTCACCCATGGCGTCTACATCCCTTTTTTGCACACACTCATTCACTCACTCACTTCACCGGGTACCTGCAACTTTTGAATTAGCAATTTTAAAATCACACAGTTTGACCATTTTAATATTTAAGGGTGTCTCCCTCTTTAAGACTTAATTAATTAGACTTTTTAGTTAGATTTGTGTTTGATTTTGATTTAAACAATTAAATAATGTTCATTTCCAAACAAATCACTGAAATTCCTGAAAAACCGGTACCTACCTATTTTAACCATCACCATTGTCTTATTTGTGGTGGTCACATTAAATTTTACTATTAATTGGTCCACTCCACAACATCCACACGTTTTTCTTTGTGATCTGGTCTTGGTGTCAACCTTTCCTGTTCTTCTAAGAAAAACAAAGTGTCCACATCTTCATTCATGCATGATCAACATTTAACATGAGAAATGAGCATCGATTGTCGAAAGAACGCATTATTTGACTAAATAGGTTACTTACTAAAGTAACACAACATAACTGAATGTTAACCAACGTTAAATGCTAAATGCTTGTTGGTAAAATAGTAACATGAGAACTGCAACTAACTGCAACATAGCATTACAGCATTTTCAATAGTTAGCCCTTCCCATCCAATTCTTTGCTGCTGAGAGTTCCACATCCACATTTCATAATCAAGTTGATGTTGATGTCTCATGTTGATCTGATCCCTTTACCCTGCCCTCATATCACAATATAATCATAATAAAAATATGCAAAAATAAAAAGTGTAGCACTTGCATATGTACTGAATGAACCTAAAGCCAAAGTTAACTTGACAAAGAGATATTTTTTTTTATTCGAGACGTTATTTTATTGTAAAAAGTGAACGTAATGTACTAAAATAAAGTAGGTATCAATGAATGGATTTGATTCGATTCAGTCTTCACGTTACTTTACACTCACCGAGGCTGAGGGAAATGGAGCGTCAGCGTCAACAATTACAAAAAAACTCTGTTAAACGCCATTCTCATTCTCATGTCATGTTTATGTCAGCAATTCACAATTGGAGTCAACTAAACAAGACAATTCCAATAACCTTTAAAGTTCAATATCGCTGAAAAAACCGAACCCGGAGAATTCTTTAAATGTTACATATGTAATATGTTACATAACATAACACAAAGACAAGTTAATTACTCAACATGCATCATTAAAATTAAACTGTTAAAATAAAAATTAAGTTTCCTGTTATTGGTAGTGTAGTGTATGTAAACAGCAGAGCAATAATACGTAAAGAATTTAAATATTTGCGTATTGTGAATATTAGAATGTAAAATAAGGTATAAATTTAATTACAGACAGATAAGAGACAAAATATTCAGTGAGACATTACTAAACAATTCATCGACTTATTTTAACTTGCATTGCCTTTCATTGCATGATTCGTTGTGTTCTTTCAGCTTAATAAAGTAACTCCAATAACTCCATAAAAATAAAGGAGAGCAACTCTTTGCTAACTGCTTAATTTTTAACTTTGTACCACAAACGTTAAGTAGTCAGCTACTCAGAAAATCTTTATTATTGTGACAATGTACCACACCCACAATCAAACCAGAACGTGTACATAGAACCAGCACCAGCAGAAGAAACGTTCTTTTCCTCACATCATCACATCTCTGCTCTATATTTACACGTTCAGTAGCAACAATTATCGCAATACTATCACATTGCTTGCAATTACAGGACAAGCACCTGATTTAATGTCGAAGGGAACGAGCTTCATATCACATCATTCAAAGCATTATTAAAACTATAAACATTAACATAGCTTATAAATTCCTTATCGATTTTTTTCTGTTGGATGGAGGCAAAAAAAATTACTCCACATTTTTTTATTAGCTAGGTATTTCCATTCGTCCTTTTAGAATAATATCGCATCTCATCTCATCTCATCATTACCGACATCATTAAAAAACGAAAACGAGACGTTTTTTTGCCCACTGATTGCTTTTATCATGAGCAAGTGCAAAGCAGTGTAAAAAATCCTTGTAGAGGAAATGCTCACTCATTTTCACTTGTTCAGATGGTCATTGATGCGCGACGAGACAAAAGACAAGCACAAGAGTGAGGTTAGATAGTCATAAAATTGCCAAAAAAATTCAAGATCAACTCAAACTCTCATGGCAAAGAAGGCAAGGGATGAAAACGAAATGAAAAGTTGAATTTGCGTGTGATAGATAATGATGAAAATCTGAGGCGATTTGCATATATGCAAGCACACATTTAGGATATGTTTACATAAAGTGATACTGCAAAACTGCACAATAATCAAATCTGTAATTCTAGGTATTGTATCATATCATTCATACTAATCATGTTCATTTCATGATCAATGATCATGCAATTTCCTATGACTAGTACAACTTAAAAAACGGACACATTTTTTATAAGTGTGTCATTTCGTTGGTTTCGTTCTGGTTCTGGAGCCAAAAAACGTTATTGTATTTAGTCAGTTAATTTATTACATTATGTGCTAAGAATGTTTTGTTTTGCCTGGTAAAGTGATTAGGAAGAACCCGTTATTATTGAGGAACAATTTATTTTCAATTAATAATAAATCTTTAGTTTAATTGGTTACTCACCAATCACTATACTTAATCAAATTGGTCACTTTACTCACACACTTATTAAAACTTGAAAGCTCCGAAGCTCCCATTTTAAATATTTTGGCATTGCATTTATCGTGATTTATCCTTAATTTACTATTTAATTGTCACAGCTTAAATAAATGCGCCTTTGAATTGACTCATTAACTATCATAATAATTTAAAGTAATTTACCTCACTTACTTAATTATGGTGCATTTCCAATTTCTAGAAATTGACAATTTCGACGTCATTTATGTATGCATTTTACTTAATTTTATTGTGACCAAGGACAAGGTCAGTAGATTGTTGATCTGGCCATTTTCAAGGTTTTTTATTCAAAAGGATAATGTCCGACTGACACTGACGATGAATTAAGAAACAATCCTACCTAAATTACTCCAATCCAGTAGCGACTGGAATTTACTACTTTTTGAAAAAGAATTTATTTTAATTTCTGGGGAAAAGATGATTATCGAAAATGACGAACTCGTAATAAACTAAATATTCATAGTTATGAGTATGACTTGAGTAAGTTTATGAGCAGCAGTGAATGTATTGAAACATTTTCATTTTTTGCGAGGTGTTTGTCTTGTCCAGGTCTAGAGTCTAGACCTGGAGATTCGAGATTGTAGTTGGATTATTAATAATGTGGGAAAAATATATTTAAATAGTCATACTTGTGCATAAAATGTTTGCTGGAAAAATGGTTGTAAAATTGTTTTGCGATTATATCAAACAAAAAATAATGCTTATTACAGTAAGATAAATGTACAAGTATACATATTATAACAAGTAAACTTTAATTGACATTATAATTATAGTTTAAAGAATAATCATATTTGTATAAGTATTTATTTTAAAATACGTAGTTTTAAATTTTCAGATCATTGTGCAGATTTTAGTCTGAAATGATAAAAAAAAATACACCAATTCTAATTTTTGTGAACTGGCTGGAAAAATTTCCAAAACTTCTTTCTTATCGGACCGAAAAACTAATTTGGGAAAGAAAAATCCCTTATCCGAGATGTCTCTGATAATGTATGACAGGTCACGTCAAAAAGTGAAAAGAAGCTATTACCGTAAATCCTTTATTAATAGCCGGTATTTAAAACTTGTCGGCCTTTGCACATAAAATTTATTAAATTAAATAAATTTACATTTCACCAGTTTCTCCAGTATAGTAAGATGCAATTAATTCTAGGCTATCAATTAATTAAACTTAATCTTAAGTAATGTAATTAATTAAGATGCAATCCTATTTTATTATGTAAATATTATTTATTTCATCCAACTATTGGTTTTATTAGGTCTGTTTGATAAGTTTTTAAGGCATTTAAAAGAATTTGAGTTTCCACCGGGGCGATAAAAAGAAATCTTAGGGTGAATTAATTACAATTATGCATTCGGTGCATGTTATTAAATGAACAATGTATCATGAAAACGAATCTCTTACAAAGACGTAAAAAGACACAACCTTCCTTAATTTAAATCTCATAATTTACATTATTATACGTAAAAGCTTTAAATGAAATATGATAAAAACGAAAATAAAAAATGATATAAATAGTGACGCTCTCCGCGAAAATTGCAACACTCAGTTTTAAATTGTTTAACTTGAATATTGCTTTTAAAATAAAATAAAAATCTCCGCTTGGTAATTGCTTTAGAAAGAGTTATCAAAAGTAGTTACAAGAAAAAATGAGGGGCCTTAACAATCAGGCTTGGGTGACTTCAGTACTCACGGAGGATGACATTAAGAAAGCGCTGACTTTGGCTGCGTCTTTCAGGAGACTCTGCACAAATCGCTCTTTGGTGGTGATCGCCTCCATGAAAATTTCCTGGAGGGGACGCGACGTTCTGAGGGAAGCTTTTGACTTCGTTTTCTTTCTGGAAGAGGACCGCAACTCGGGACAGTTAAAACTCGAGGATTTTGTCAAATTATCAGCGGTTGGTCTTTTGCGCCCGTTTGGGAAGTGCGTTTACGTTGGGTCTGGGCTAATGGTAATTAAATGTTAATTATGCAATTGAACCGTTAAACTTCACTCCTTGTGTATTTATAAAGAAGAGTTTCTGTTTTTGTAGCCAGTAAAAAACTGTGACGAGATTTTTGATAAACATCTGCTGAATCCTGAGGACGATTTGAGACATTTTGAATTCCTGGAGAAAACCGACACGTCTCTGTTTATTTTTCAACCGTCTGTGAAAGTCTTCCAGGTTTTAATGAACGGTTTAAACGGCCACTATCTGAACGGTCGAAACGGAAATGGTAAGTTTTATCAAATTTGTTTTTCATGAGTACGGGGCAAACTGAGACTATTTTTAAATACGGACATTTTAGGCTTTTCCTTGAAACACTGGGTCAAAGGCCACAGTCAAGAACAAGAAGAAATGAAGAATGTTAATTACGTTAACAATCTACTTGATGAGAAAACTGAAAAACTGTTGAAATTGAAGGACATTTCCTTTGTGAAGTTGGACAAGACGCAACTAGAAACCTCAAGGGAGTCTGAGAGTCTTCCAATGAAAATGACCCGAGCGTTCTGGAACAGAATCCAGGAGGAAGACGTGGAACCCCTGCTGAAGCGTTACTCTTACTGTCACGGTGAAATTTCCGGTATCATCGAACTACCTCTTCCAATTCCAACTACATCTTTTCCAAACTACTCCAAGGAGCCTGTAGCCATCGTGGGAATGAGCTGTCGCTTTCCCGGTTCGAACAACCTGGAAGAATTCTGGAACCTCTTGATTGGAGGTGAAGACGGGATCACAACCCCACCCCCATTCCGCTGGCTCCCGGAACAGACTGCCTTCAATAACCCCGAATTTCGAAGGACAAATGCGGGATTTTTAAAAGTGCCCGTGGATGAATTTGACGCGAAATTTTTTGGCGTCAGTCCGAAAGATGCGGTTTTCCTGGATCCCCAGCATCGCCTGCTCCATGAAGTGATCTGGGAGTCTTTGGAAGACGCTTCCATCGATCCACACAGTCTCCGAGCCTCTTCCGGTTCCGTGTTCCTGGGATCATGGCTCAGTGACTACAAAGATCTTCTGATGCACTCTGGCGCCACTGAATTCTACAGGGCGTACATGGGCAACGCCCTGGGAACCATGACCGCGAGAATCTCGTTTCTCCTTGGCATGACCGGCCCCAGCATTGCCACTGAGTCGGGTTGTTCCAGCGCCATGGTGGCGCTTCACCTCGCTTGCAGGTCTTTGCAGCTGGGCGAAACTGACATGGCGTTGGCGGGTGGCGTTAACTTACTGCTGCACCCCTTTGACAAGGACGTGATGCCCATGGTTGTGGCGCCCGATGGTCACTCGAAAACATTCGACGAAAAAGCCGATGGCTTCGCGAGGGCAGAGGGCTGCGGCGTCCTGGTTTTGAAGAGACTTTCAGACGCGCTAAAAAATGGAGACAGAATCTGGGCGCTTATCAGGGGCTCGGGCGTTTCTCAAGAGGGTCTGTCCAAAAGTATGGGCACGCCCACGGCACACTGTGAATCTTTGGCGATGACCAAGGCACTGGAGGATTGTGGGCCGGAAGTCACACCTGAAATGGTCTCTTATGTGGAGGCACATGGAACTGGAACGGTGGTGGGGGATCCTCTGGAAGTGGCAGCGATTGCTAAGGCCTATGGAAGCGGAGTTTCCGACGGTTCCAAAAAAAGGATGAAGCCCTTGATCATTGGGTCTGTGAAGACCAACGTTGGTCACACCGAATCCTGCTCTGGAATTACTGGAATCATGAAGGTCGTTTTGTCCATGGTGCACGAAAAAATTCCACCGCATCGAAACTTCACCAAGCTCAACCCAGACATTGATTTGGAGGCGGTTCCAGCTGTCATACCATTGGAAACTATGGCCTGGAAGAAGTCTTCAAAACCGAGGATCGCTGGCGTCAGCTCCTTTGGCATCACTGGAACCGATGCCCATGCCATTTTGGAGGAAGCTCCTTCTTGGAACATGTTTCCAGGTAGGCACGGCCTTCTCCTGGAAGACGGCTTTCAAAGATCACATCATATTTTGAAAATCTCCACCAAGTCGAAAGAGGCTCTCGAACAACTCTTGCAGCGATTCGAGAAAAAATTGACGGATTCACCGGAATCGGAAGACATTCAAGATATTTGCCACACGGCCAACACCGGGCGTGCGAACTTCGACCACCGCGCAGTCATCATTGGAAATTCCAAGGAGGCCATGGCACGGAATATCCAAACCCGCAAGTTTTTAACCTCAAGCGACGAAATCTCCTCTGAAGACTCTGGAAAGATTTGCTTCCTGTTCACAGGTCAGGGGTCACAGCATTCTGGAATGGCACTGGAACTTTACAAGACTTCCCCAGTGTTCCAAATGCACTTTGACTATTGCTGCAAAATTCTCCAGGAAGACTACCAAATCAATATAAAGAACGCCCTGTGGTCATGTTCTGGAACTTCCTGTGGCGATGAAAACATCCACAGAACTATTTACAGCCAAACCTCCATTTTCTGCGTGGAGTATGCCCTCCTTAAACTCTGGGAATCTCTGGGCGTGAAGCCCAGTTTTGTGCTGGGGCACAGCCTGGGTGAATTCTGCGCCGCGGTGTCTGCGGGAATTCTTGGTTTAAGGGACGCTCTCAAACTTGTAGCGGAAAGGAGCCTTCTTATTGACCAATTGCCTCCAGGAAAAATGTTGGTGGTCAAAGCTGACCTTTCCCAGGTGAAGGTCACAATTCAGAGATTTTCCGATGTAAATGCTAATATTAGTTTGGACATCGCAGCGGTCAACTCCGCGGAGCAGACAGTGGTCGCTGGAGATGCTCCAGTGATCAATGAGTTCTCACGGTACCTAACGGAGGTATGCAAATTAAAAAATCATGTATTGGGCTCCACCCATGCATTCCACAGCAGACACATGGATCCCATCTTGCAAGACTACCGGAAGGTGGCGGAAGGAATCTCGTTAAAATCAATTGGAAATCATGACCACAAAAGTCCAGTCTTCATTTCCAGTGTGCTTGGAACACCCATTTCCTACTCTGAAAATATTATTAACGTCGATTACTGGATGAACCATACAAGGCAAGAGGTCCGATTCCTGGCAGCCTCCAAAAAGGCGGTTGACCTTGGAAGTTGTATCTTCGTCGAGATTGGACCACAACCGGTTTTGTCAGCTCTGACTTTACTGAACAACGAAAATTCCAATGCCCAGTTGACGTGTCTACCGTCAATGAAGCGAAACGAGGATTCGTGGCTGACGTTTTTGACTTCCCTAGGAAAGCTTTATGTCAGAGGTCAAAGTTCAACTGAAATCAACTGGTTAGGTCTTGACGATTTCTACCACAGGAAGAAAGTGCGAATTCCTCATTACCCCTTCATGGGTAAACAATTTTGGCCTGATATGACCTCCTCAAAGGGGATGGCAATTCACCCCCTGATTGGAGCCCCATTTCCAAACGCAACTTCCACCAAAGTGTTCCAGGCCGCACTGAACCTCAGATTTCTGGAATATCTAAAGGATCACGTAATAGGAAGCCACGTAATACTTCCCGGTGCAGCTTTTCTGGAAATGTGCCTTGCCGCTGGAATGGCGTCATTCATGGAAGGTCCTGCTGGAACAAGAACTGGAGTACCAATGAAAGTGGAGAATCTGCAAATTCAGGCGCCACTGGAATTGCTGGAGAATCGGAGTCAAAATCTGCAAATCCTTGTTGACCACGATGTGGACCAAAATGCAGGTATAAAAATCTTCCAAGAGGTGAAAGTGGATGAAAGCGACTACAAAAAATCCACATGGCTGGCCCATGCCACCGGCACATTTTCCCCTTTTTTGACGTCACCGGAGAAAGACAAAGAAATTGACACTGGAGATGAAACTTTGTTGGAGGCATTCCAAAGGATTGTGAAAATGGACTGCTCGGAGAATGTTTTGCAGCAGATTTACGACAAGTGCGCCGCCATCGGTCTCAAATTTGGCCCGGTGTTCCGAAGCGTTGTAAAGATTTGGAAGCGGCTGGACGAAATCTCCCACAAAGCGGAGCTCCTTGCTAAAATCCAGGTTCCAGAACAAAATCAAACTGCTCAAGGTCGATGTTCATACATTCTCCATCCGGTTGTGATTGATGCCATGATTCAGTCCATCTTGATGCTGAGACTGACTTCCAACATGAAGCGGAAGTTGTTCGTACCTATCTCCATCGGGAAATTCGTGTGGCTCGGGTCCAGTTTCTACTCCAGTGATGACCTCTACATTTACGCTTATGATACCAACGCTTCATCGGCTGACCCACTCTTAACTTCCGGATGCACCGCCGTCCTCATGGAGGCTTCCTCTGGAACGCCCTTGGCAATCATGTCCTCGGTCGAGTTCCTCTCCACCACAGCGAAGGCAATCGAGTCTCTCTTGGAACAGCAGACAAATTCGATGCCAGATATCTGGGAGGAAATCTGGCACCAGACACCCGGATCAACTCAAAATCATTTCCCGTTGGAAATGATAAATCTGGAGCGCTCCATGAACCAGGAGGAAATGGAACTATTTGCTGAAAAGTACAACGGGGTGCACCCGTTGCACCTGGAACTGGAACGATATTCCTACTGGAACGTGCTCCGTGCTTTCTACGACTGCGGCTGGGATCCACAGCTTCATTTTCATTTTAATCAGGACGAGTTAATGGAGCAATTACAAATTGACAAGGGATTTAGGAAAATGCTGGGTCACTATTTACACGTGCTTTCACTGGAAGGTATTTTGGAACTGGAGCATTTGGAACAAGAAGACCAGGAAGCTTCATTATCGAAAAGATGGCGCATTTTAAAATTGCCGCCAAACCCGGGGCAAGTTGAAATTTTCCTGGAAAGCGCCGCGCCCCAACTTTTTCACGTTTTCAAAGCCACGAACTTGTTCCAGGAGATTGAACGCAACTTGGCGTCAATTTTAAAAGGAAAGCAGTCCGCTTTGGAAATTTTCTTTCCGGAAAAAGAAAATGACAATAAGGGAAAATGTTCCCTGTACGACTTTTACGACGAGTACGGCAGAGTTTTCAAACTGCGTGAAGGTTTGGAACAGATTCTATTCGCCTACTTGCAAAAATGCAAAACGAAAGTTCCCGATTCTGGAAGTTTGACCTTGAGAATTTTGGAAATCGGTGGTGGAACTGGTAACAGCACCAGCAGCTGGCTGGAAATACTCCGAGATCTCGAGTTCCAATTTGAATACACATTCACAGACATTTCCCCGGCGTTCTTTCCTCAAGCGCAGAAAAGGTTCCAGGAATATTCCAAAAACATACGTTTCCAAAGGTTGAACATTGAGGAGGATCCAATTTCCCAGGGCTTCATTCCCGAGTATTTTGATCTGATCTTTGCCGAGGATGTTCTGCACGCCACGAAAGATATCGCAGAGACATTGGAAAATGTCAGAATTTTGTTGAAGCCCCTCGGGCGTTTTGACATGGCAGAGCAGTCTCGCGTCAACAGAACCATTACCTATCTCTTTGGACTGCTCGATGGATTCTGGAAATTTGAGGATTCCAACTTGAGAAAAGACCACTGCACACTATCCATTCCACAATGGGAAAACATTTTCACCTCAAATGGATTCGAGGTCTTTGATTCATGGCAGCTTCTTGATGACCATTACTCATGTTTTTCTGTGAATAAACTACCAGTTGCTGATGGTGCCGAATCTAAACCAGGGAAAATGAAATATTCTTGGATCCTGTTCCATCTGCCGGGCAACAAAATCTCGGAATTTTTACTCTACAAGCTGGAGTCACTGAGTGGGCGCCGGGTCATTCAGATAACTGCACGAGATGTTGGGGGCGATTACTCCAGTGATGTTGTGGATACCCAAATAAGAAAAAATGCTTCAACTCTAGAAGGCATCATTTACTGCTGGTCACTGGAGAAAGAAAAGGAAACTTTTTCGCTGGAGAAACTTCTTCGTCCTTACTTTCACCTTCTCCAGACACTTTCTAAGGCCACAGTGAAAAACTCTTTTCGTCTTATTTGCATAACTGGAAATGCTGTGACAGTACCACTACTGCCAAATGACGGCACCTCAGATAATGCTGGAGCAGCAATGATCTGGGGATTGACAAAATCGTTCCGGAACGAAGTCGTGAATGCAAAATGTTGCATGATTGACGTAAGCGAGGACTACTATGATGCAGGTGGACCGGAAATGATGGAAATCTTTTACCAGATTTGGAACACTGAGAAAGAGTCGCAAGTGGCGTTCAGGGCAGGCCAAAATTGCTACGTTCCAAAGTTGACACCATTGAAGCCAAACCTGAAGGATTTGAAGCTACCCTTTGGAGCGGACCGATTCCAGTTGATTCTGCCGGAAACGAGGTCCATCCAGGATCTCGAATTTGGGCACCTGGATTTGGAAGCATTTTCTCACGGATTGGAAGATGACGAGATTGAAGTTCAAATCAAAGTTTCCGCTTTAAATTTTAAAGATTTGTTCACTGTCATGAAGCCCACGGAACAATTCCAAGATTTAAACTCGGTGGGAATGGACTTTGCGGGGGTGGTGAAAAGAGTTGGAAAGAATGTTTCCAAGTGGGAAATAGGCGACCGCGTTTTTGGAGTGAACGCTCAAAACTCGCCGCTACCAAGCCATGCAAAATTCCATGAAGACGAGATGCTTCGGGTTCCAAAGGACTGGTCATTAAGCGAGGCCGCAAGTGTTCCAGCAGTTACATGCACCGCTTTCCATTGCCTCGAAATTTCCAAGGTGAAGCCGGAAGATACAATTTTACTTCATACCACCTCTGGCGGCGTCGGGCTCGCCGCTGTCCAGATTTGCAAAAAGATTATTGGCGTTCCGCTGGACAAAATTATTTGCACCGCTGGAAGTGTCCGGAAAAGAAACTACCTGAGGACACTTGGAATTAAAAATGTATTCCATTCCAGAACATTGGAATACGGTTCCAAGATTATGGAGGTCACTAGAGGTCAAGGAGTCACGGTTGTACTAAATTCTCTTACAGGTGAGGGCTTCAAAGAGACCACTTTGGAAGTGTGTGCGCCGGGAGCGAGATTCGTGGAAATGAGCAAACTGTCTATTTGGGAGCCGGAAGTGGTCCGGGAACTAAGACCTGATGTTGAGTACCACATCGTGGATCTTTCCAAAATGGACAAGAGTGAACTGCGTCGTCACATCAAAACTGTGGAAGAGCGACTCCTGGGAAGAGGAAGCTTCGAGCCAATTCCCTACACGAGATTTGACGCCGTCAATATCAGAGAGGCCATGCAGTACCTGCAGAAGGCTCGGCACTTAGGAAAGGTGGTCGTAGTAATGCCGGAAGCTGCGACACCTGGAACTGGATCACCGGAAGTCGTGACACCACTGTTCAATTCGGACAGCACCTATCTAATCACTGGAGGCCTTGGAGGCATCGGTTTCACCGTGTGCCAATGGATGGTCCAAAAGCACGGAGCTCGGAACATTATCCTGGCTGGAAGGTCACCTCCGACTGCAAAAATTCTAGAAGCCATTTCTAAGCTGAATAACAATGACCCAGATGTTCCAGGTGGGCCAACAGTCAAAGCCAAGGTAAATGTTATCCCTGTGTCTGTGGACGTTTCCAATTTCCATCAACTGAAGGACCTGATTGAACACAAGATTCCCGAAACCTGGAAGCTTCCACCTCTCAGAGGAGTCATGCACTGTGCTGGAACACTGCACGATGGACTCATAGAGAACCAAGAATGGTCCACTTTTTCCTCCACGTTTCCGGCGAAAGTAACTGGAACCCTGAATCTTCACGAGCTGACAAAAAATCTGCGCCTAGAACATTTCGTCGTCTTCTCTTCGGTGACCTCTCTTTTTGGATCCCCATCACAGGCTAATCATACGGCTGGAAACTGTTTCCAAGATGCGTTCATCCACCACAGATATTCCTTGGGTTTGCCCGCAACCTCCATCAATTGGGGTCAGTGGGGTCAAGTTGGAGTTGCCACAGAGGTCGATCTTCCGGGTCTAAGGCCCCTCTCCAATCTCCAAGGCCTTTCTGCTCTGGAGTTCGCCCTGAGGGCACAGAGGATCCAGACCTGCGCAGTGAACTTTGATTCATTCGTCCTGCTCAGCAAACTTTTCCCTCATTTCCAATCCTACATCAGCGAGCAGCTCCTGAGAGACCACGGGTCCTCTGGATCTGGAGGATTTGGAATATCGTCCTTGAATTGGAATGCCAGGGCGAATGAATTCTGGGACAAATACGATTCACTGGAACAAGAATGTGAGCAAATTGACGATGTCAGACCCCGGAAGTTGGAAGTGGTGAAGGACCTTCTAAAGCAGGTGCTCCGCCAGAGTCTTCAGTTGGAGGAGACCGAGGAGATCGACGAGGAGCAGAATTTCCAAGACATGGGCGTTGACTCGCTGATGCTCGTAGAGATTAAAAATTATCTGCAGACAATGATGCGAGACCGTTGCACCCTGAACGCGAGCGTTTTGAGGGACTGCTCGAACCTGAGAATTTTGAGCAATCGCCTCGTCGCACTCATTGAGAGCGAGGAAATTCCCGGGGGAGAAAACTTTGAGCGACCGCCACCAGAGGAAGTCGCAGCGTTGATTCGAGAGGATTCCCAGATTCCAGAGCACATCCGGTCGCAGCCTGGACAAGTCCCGGTAAACTTTTCCGACATTAAAACTTGTTTAGTCACCGGATGCACTGGCACACTCGGAATGTACATTCTGAAGGAACTAACGAGTCGCCCACAAGTGACTCAGGTCATTTGCCTGATGCGGGTTCTTAAGGGCTGGAAAGGACGTGGAAAAGAAAGACTGAAAAAAATTCTTCACGACAAGCAGCTACTGGAGGAGGTTGACCTTGAAAAAGTTCGAGTTGTGAGTGGAAACGTTGCGGAGAACCATCTTGGAATAGAGGATGATATATGGGAGGAGCTTGGAAATGAGGTGGACGCGGTGTTCCACTGCGCCGCTTTGGTGCAGCACATGGAGCACTACCGGAAGCGAAGGTCAAATTTTGACACGCGTGCCGTCAACATTCAAGGCACCAAGAATGTTCTCGAGTTGTGCGTCTCTGGGAGTAAATTGAAGCGACTCTGTCACTTTTCGGGTTTCATCGCAGCAGCGAATGTGGATGAGGCTGGCCGAATTTCCGAGAAATGGCCTGAAGTTTCCGATTTCGACGGGGTCACTACTTTCAGTTATCCGGTCACAAAATTCGTTGGAGATCTCGTTTTGAAAGAGGCCGTTCTAAACCGGGGCATTCCATCAAAGGTCATTCGACTTCCGTTCATCTTCGGCCACTCGAAAACGGGCAGATTTCTCCTAGAAAATAACCACGCAATGCTTAGGTACCTTTTTATTCTAAAAACCGGCGTGATTTCCAGTAGCCCGCTTCCACTCATGCTGCTTCCGGTGGACATCTGTGCCTCCTCGAGTATCCAGCTCTTTTTTGACGAGCGGTGTCCCAACGAAATCTACAACTTGTGTCATAATCAACCCCGACTGGACCAGGAATTTGTTGGTGTAGCGGAAAGACTTGGCTACGAGGTGAAAGTCGTTGAAGTGTCCGAGTTCGTGGAGAGGGTGAAAACTTTCGGGGACAAGGGAGAAGAAAATTCTCCGTTTACCCTGATCAAGGAGCTATACACACATGAGAATGAAAAGGACGCACTCTCGATTGTGTCAACGGTGCCTGCCGCTAAACACTGGGTGAACGAAGCAGGCGGCGGTGGAGGTGAAAGTGGAAAAGAAAGCGAGATTTTTTTTACCAGCAGAAAGGTGCTAAAATTTTTGCCGCATTTTTATGACCACCTTGAGCCATCCATGGAATATCTTTACAGAGACTTGAAATTTGCGAAGGATGCGGGCTGGTTTAGGAAGTATGGATTGTAATTTGCAAATGGATTCTCAAACTATCAATTAAATATTTAAATAATAGCGATAATAATGAATATAAATCTATATCAATATTCATATATATTTTTTAGTTTAATTAATTAGATTAAAGTGCGTTAAGTTTTTTGTTTTTAAAAATTAGACAAAAAAGTATTGGATACTTTTTTTTAATATTCTAATCTTACACATTGAAGTTTTATATAATCTTAATTTAATGTTAAATGTTGTAATCTGTATTTTGTTAGAAATAGTTAACCAACTTTAATCAAAGATTTCATAATTTATCATTAAGAAAAGAAAACGTCGGCGTTCTGAAAAACGAAATTGGAACAACTTTTGATGCCGTGTACTATTACTCGTATTTATTCTTAACGATCAGCATCTCACTGTGCCCCATGAGCGAAAAACAAACTTTCATTTCATAACGCCAACACCATATAACGTTAATTAATAAATCACCATCAAATCCGTTGAAACTTCTTGAGCAATACGTAGGTAGATAAATTCGAAATGAAAAGAATTTCAATGAGTTTCTCCACTCAAGTTAAGTTGGTTTTCACAACAGGTTTAATAATTACAGTTCTTTTTGAATGTCTTGCGATTCCGAAAATTTCCATCATAAATAATATATTATTATGTATCCCCTTATTACATTTTTACAGCAAATCTAATATTTTATTTCACAGTTAACCTTGTTGTCCTCCGTTTCACCAGTAGAAAGCAAACACACTTTGTGCTTATGAAATATTCGACAATCGAAATCAAATGAAAAGAATGAGGACACCATTTCCAAGAGTAAGCTGAGCGATGGAGTTTACCTGCAATTGGCGTGAGAACAGTTATCAGGAGACAGACAAGGCAAACACCGATTTTGGGTTAAAAATTGGATTAATATTTGAAGCTCAGTCAACATGTTAACCGCTGTAAAAACATCCTTCTCCTTGACCTTTTGGCTGAGCAGAGTAGGAATCGCTGTGAAGGCGTGATTGAAAGCGAAGCAGGTGTAGAGGAGAACCAAGTTGAACCCTTGAATCAGTTGATTTACGTCAACTCTGAAAAAGATGTAGTGGTACCAGAATACCCCAAATCGCCGTAGAATTAGCAAATCTATTTTCAGGTTGTTGCTGATGTCCATTTCAGAATAGTAATCTTTTGTAGCAAAGTTGGGCAAATACACCCCAGAGTGATTCCGGCGTGAGCGTAGAGGATAATACCGATGCGAGCTCAAAAGCCGTTAGCATTCAACGCACAACTCTTGACGCGATAATGACACGCTTTGCATTTCCTTGACCGTTGAATGTTAGAATGGTCTTATACCGCCCCTCGAATATTAGCAGCTTGTTCATTAAGTTCACGGAGAGTTCCGCCAAACGCTGTCCATCCGATTAGAGAGGTGTTGACTACAGACATCCACGTCATGACCTTCGCAACGAATGGTGTCTTTTCCATAATGGCCTTGTAGAGCACACTGGAAAAAACAATGATGTGAGGCAAGACAGGTGTCTTCCATCGTTTCTCTCGATAGCCAGGCGTAGGCGTAACCTGAAAAGCGTAGCCGACTAGTTTCGTGTTTAGAAACATTATTGCTGTGATATTGTAATCATCTACATAAAACAAAGAAAGATGAATGGCAACCAAGTCTGTGGAAGCGTGTGGAAGTATTGTGGAAGCGTGTGCACGTATTGTGGAAGAATGTGGCTGCAATGGAAGAATGTGACAGTATTGTGGAAGTATTGAGGAAGCAATGCGGAAGATTGATTGCCTTGCTTTTCTATTCGGACTTTTGGATAATGTTAGCCATTAAAATGTCCGTTGAATTTGTATCTCTCCATGTCGTTTAGTGATTCATGCCGATCCTCTTTCATAGTTTAGTTGCTGTATTCTATTTTTTACTATCCCATTTATAATTGCTTTGCATGATGATTGCTTATATTCCATATTCGGCCAAGTCTATGCACGTCATGTGACATAGCTCATGATGTCTCTTTCGCACATACACATCCTCTTCCACATCAATTCCACG
>VYYJ01001370.1:0-31755 GCA_021029165.1 Cyphoderus albinus | reverse complement strand
ATAAGGATCTGCCTTCAAATTCATGCGAAGGGCATTGTGTAATCCTTAGTATGCCTAAAGCGTTTCAATTACACCAGTTATAATCAATGAATTACAATTAGAACTTGTAATTGACAAGCGGTTTCTTTCGCAAAACAAACATTTATTTGATAATTATTACTTGCGGTACTGCAAAATGGGTTTGTCTCGAGATACATATACTCATGACACTGCACAGTGCAGTCTGCACTGTACTGACCACACACCATTGATGAATTTCTAAATACATTCACGGATACAGGTACATCCGCCATCCTGCTTATCAATTTGACAATCATCATTTGGAGATCCGACTAAAAAACTCCTTCCCAAATAAACCATGATTAGCTAAAAATTGAACCCAAAATTATTGCTGAAACGATAAATATGAGTGAAAATCATGGGCAAAATTGGCATCATTCATCATTCTGTTATAAGCCAATCCTACACCAAACTGTTTGCTCTTAGTATTCAAATATTTCAAAGTTGCAAAAATGAGTCGGCAGAGCTTTTCCATTTTAAGTGTGATTCTCTTTTTCGTCGTGGCCATTGTACGTAGAATAACATTGAATTTTGGTAACCTTTAACAATTGATATTTTCACAATTTTAACTATTGATACGGCTTATTTTGAAGGGTGTCAGTAATGGCCAGGAGAAGAATTGCAAGCAAGCCATAAGTGCGCTCCTCAAATATCAAATGTCAACAATTACCAAGTGTACGAAGGAGTTGGGCTACAAAGGGAAAGAGAAAACGGAAAAAATGAACGTGAGACAGAAAATGTTCAATCCGTCAACTTTTTATTTAAAATTACTTTGACTTGACATATTTTTATAAATAAATCATTAATTTTCAGTGTATTATGAAATGCGTGCTGATTGCATCTGGTTCAGTAAGTCCTTCAATAATGCCACATATATAATATTGAACAATTAAACTAGTTCCAACTTTATAAAGTCAATTTTGGTTTTTCCACACAGATGAATCCCGACGGTTCCTTGGAGGTAGAGAACGGACTCAAGTTTATCATGGAAAGTATCCCGTTGGAAGTTATTGACAAGGCTCTAATTGGTTCTGCGAAGTGCCAAAGATTTACAGGTATGTTCAGGTTATACTCCGACCGAATCCGAAAGGTGGATATTTACTATTAATTCAGGCTCCAAATCGTGTCGAAAAATAAAAAACAAACTCATCTATTGCTATTTGTGCAGCGAATTCGTGAAAGATATTTTAAGCGACGTTGAAATAAATCACACGCCACGAATTCCTTAACATGTTTTTATATCTTTCTATTAAAGAATATTATCATGTTTAGATTTGGTTAAATTATTTTTCTAGAAAGTATCGATGCAACTGAAGCAAATTGCAAGTCCTATGAGCCATTTATTAAGTGCTTAACAAACTTTATAATGACGGTATTATAATTTAAACCAATTCTTATGTAAAAACGTCATTTCCATTGGTCATTCATTTTTAATTTCTAAATTGATGTTTAATGATTTTCTTCTACAGCTCTGTGGCAAGTAGAGATGAACTCAAGCTCAATTTCAAATCGCTCGTAAATTTGGAAGATTATCTGGAAGTAAATGTTGTGATGTCGTATGATAATTAAGTGCAGTTAATATGGAAAATAAATACGAATTACTCTCATACTGTGGCTTCAACTTTGTTCTAAATTCGACATTTATTTCTTATTCATATTTTACCACAAAAATCAATTCATTATAATATAGTATTGTAATATAATTAATTTAGTTTGCTTTTAATTTTATCATAACGTTCCGTCAAACAGTTCAACAAAAAATCACCTCGTATGTCAAGATTGTATTTATAGGGTATTACTATTCTTAACGAACCGCGCATACACCTTCTGCCTATATCAATTAATCCGATTTTTAAAAGACGCCAAAATCTTGGGAATTTACTAGAAGTCAACGTTTTGGAATAATTTAAACCGGAATCAAACCTAATTTACTAAAAAATCCAACGCCTTTACTCGTGTACAAACTTCATTGCTTTGCTACGCTTGTAAGTTACTGTAGTATGCACATACAAATTTTTGTGGTTACTAGATTATTTTACCAGGTTTCGAGTGTCCGATTAATCTTAATTAATTTGTATTACTGTTGTTACATTTAAAAAAATCTGTATTCATTATTTCACTACGCGTATATTTTATTGCCTATACTAAACATAATCTATAGAATCTACAATTCGTAAAAAACGAAACAATTCAATTGACACAGCTATTAATCGGTTTTTAAATCAACTACTAATATACATAGTGTACATATTTACTTATTCCATCTAAAGTAATATAAGAATTCTAAAATCAACCTTTTCGACATTCCGCTCAGATATCTCCACCTTTACGGTGTTTAATGTCATTCTCACCAAACCATCCATTAACATTTTTATATATCTCTGCTACAGGGTTTCTTATTCCACTTTTTAGATTATTGATTTTAAAATTTCCCTTGCAAACATTATGGGCATCTTTTTGTGAAATACAAAAACGATATTGTTTATCCAGTAATGTAGCATCATCAACGATATTCAACAATTAAAGGGTCAGGATGACAAAGAAAGAGTTACCGTCATCGTACATCGATTGATAGTCTTTCGCTCTGTTCTGTTATAAGTAAACACTACTTAAATAAGGTTTAACCTCAAATTCTACCCATTTATTTTAATTCTACGTAATCAAGTATCATCCGCCTCAAACAATGCGGATAAATAGATAGACATTCTTTCTCTTTATAGAAAGAATTAAATGACTGTGAATGACATGGTATGGTAGGTGGTGTGTGGACATTCACAACAGTTCAGTCAGCGCTTACCATCACCACCGCCACATACATACGCATCCATTCATAACTCCTTTTTCTCTCGTGCACAGCAATATAGTAATTTACGACAGTAATACACAGTAAACAAACATTCAGTAAAAAACTTGTATTGTGTGATAAAGGATTGGAATTAGGATAATTTATTACCATTATTTCTCTACTTTGTCCCAGCCCAAAACTAGGAATTTCATAGCAATTTTTTATCATTATCATTATTTATTCCTACAATAATCCTTTTTATCCCTTAAGAGTACAGAGCGGTAGTAGTAATAAAGAAAAGTGTCCATACATTCAACAACGACGGTCATTCATATATATTTTGCAGAGGTATCTTTTATTTATCGTATTAACTTTTTGACTCAAAACTATTACGTTGATAATACAATAATGATGATACATAACAAAGTGAAAAGTGAATCATACATTTCATAACTCGCTATTCAATTCTGGATTTGGTTGGCGTCATCGTCGGCGATATAAGAATAGAGAGAGTATTGTATTATTATTATTAACTATCTAATTCAACTGTACAGTAGTAATATTTTTATCTGCCACTTATTATTTACTTTGATACATAAAATATAACATTACATTAATCATATACATTGAATTATATTACAGTTTTTTGTAACAAGTACTCTACATTCATATTTCAAGGGGCTATTTTCATACATTTACACAACGTAGTTTATTAGCCCCATCAGTCTGAGGATATTTTATAAAGACATAACACCAAACATTCCGCTTTTCTACTTAAACCTTAACATCTTTTGTATTTTTTCTCCATCGACTTCGTCTATTCTTATACGTGTATTGTATATGACATAACTTTAATTGTTATGACTTGCGCATTAAGTATAAATGTCTTAATTACATGATAGAATTGATTTATTCTCTTTATTAAAAATGAAGCAGTGGAATTTATGAACCTCAGCTTGTATTTCTGCTACGGATGCTGGAGACGAGTCGTGAGTTGTGGTTATCGCCTACCATAACCTGAAGATGGACTCGAGTGATAAGACAAAGGAAAGCGTAGATAAGGAAATATTCAAAATGGCGCAGTTGGGTATGACTGGAGGAGCTGCGATTCCCCTTTTTCATTGCCGCAGGATGCTCTGCATAGGTTAGATTAAAATTGAAAATAGTGAGTGAGTCGAAATAACATGTTGAATTGTATTATAAATACAAATTGAAATTAAAAAGTTGTAGCCACTTACCAGATATGACGTGTACAATGACAGACGCCGGGGCTGACATTGTCGGCGAACAAGTGTAATTTCCTGAATGATGTGAACGGACTTTGAGAATGGTGAGTTGAGACCGGAGCAGCTCACCTCGTTGTATTGCAACGCGAATGTCGTTCATAGGCTGCTCCCCGTACAAACCTTGAGGGTCAATTAAGCTTGATCCATGGTACCAGAAAACCTGTGTTTACAATAATTAGAAAGTAAGTCAATTTAGCGTTGTACAAAATTGATTTCATTTCATTCTGATGAAATTTTCAATTCCGTTCTGACGTCGGTGTCAATTTATTTTGCTTACCTGAGCAATATCATGGGGACCGTGCTCAACCTCGCACGTCAGTCGTAGAGAACTTCCACTTTGATTAAAAACAAAAACAAAAATATTTTTTAGATGAAATAAAATGTTAGAAGAATACCAATAATTCTTAGTTAGATGTACTCTAATAAGGCTAATAACGTTATTAAAAAGTTTTGTCATCATGATTCCTGATGCATACCTTTGCACGTGGATGTCACTGCCACCGATAATCCTAGCTCGGGATTCTGACAAAAATTATTATATAGAACATTCAATTTAAAACTTGCTCTTTTCTGAAAAACTTTCTATAGGTCCCAATTTTCAACTTCGCTACACACTTCTAATTTATTTCGCACTTACCGATAACAGTTAGATGAAAGGCCATACTAATTTTTGGTTCAGTGTTTACTTGACACTCGTAAACACCAGCGTCTCTTTCCTGAGGATACTTGATTTGTAACGTCCAGTTTTCCGACTTTTCTGGATGGAGCACCACGAACCTCTGGTCTGTCGTGTACGTGTAGATCCCCGCAGTCAAAATATGGAGGTCACGCTTACGAATCCAGGACACCTTTTTGAACAAAGGGAAAAAATTGAAGCAGATTGTATTAAAATATTTTCTCGTGATGATGGGATAAAACTATTTTCTCCTAAAATAACTACAATCATCTTCCGTTCTATGTACTCTCTAGTTCGCACATCAATTCTCTGAAAGCAAATTAAAAGTTACAAAAGTACATCAGAGAAAGTACGGCCATTCGTTTTCTTGCTCAGGCTATAAACCAGTCTGGGAAAATAAACTTTTTCTCTCTTGCTCTAATTCCATTCATTTCATTTCATACACACGGTTCTAATGACAAGGAAGATGATGTTTAACTTGTGAAATGGACTTTTACACGGCAATTCTTCTCCACTCTTGTCCCAAACTCAACCCGACTTTCTAAAATCCTCTGCTCATTGCTGCTCAAGTGATGACTTTTCGTCGTTAATGTGTTCAATAGAAAGACCAGTGGGCCAGAGACCAGACTGTTTTTTTTTCTAGCTAGCCTTGAAAGAATCAACGAAATCGGAATAATGAAAGTTACAACTTTCTCTTGAATCTTCTCCCGAAAAACAATCTACAGTTTGCCTTTAGCTTTTCTCCACCGGCTTTCTCCACTTTCGCCTCTTCTTCTCTTAGGTCATCACCAGACAGATACGCGGATCCAGAAAACAGTTTTCTCTTTCTCCTAATTAATGCGTACTCAACTGTCGGGTTTTGCTGAGAAAATCAGAACTAGCTTTATAGCATAGCCAAAATGAACGGAAGGAAAGTAAGAGAAACAAGAAAACTTTTTTTGTGTGTGGATAAGTAACCGGGAGGAAAATTTGCTTTGGTCTGCTTGTTCATTCCGTTTATAATCCAGAAAAGGTACTTCTCTCTCAGAACGAAGAAGAGCAAAGAAACAACAACCGTTTTCAGCACTTTTCCTCTCTCTTTTTCTCTGCTATGAAAATGGTTTTCTAATTGAATTTAAATTTTATAACAAGTATGATTTATAGCCAGTAATTTACACCGACTTCTGCTCTGCTTAGCTCCTCCAAACTCACTTCCCATTTGTATGCGCTCTGTCTTGCTGGTATTTACTCTACTGACTAACTAACTTCTATAATGTGGATTTGTCTGGAATAGCAGCCCAACCAGAATTATTTATTACCACTTACACAGCACAGTTTTAATGCTAGAATACATCGTCTAATGCTAACAATTCAAGCTCTGCGTATAATGAGGGGCTGAGGTGAGAGGGGGAATCGCCATAAGTAAAACCATTGTACAGGGGGGTGTTTTTCCTGAAAGTTACTCTGCCGGACTTTCCTCCAGCGTCCCGAATTCACAAATTCTGCCTTAATGCAATTTCGGAAGTCTGACTTTAAAAAGACAACACCCACGCAGAGCTTCTGCGTGATATCTTTCGCAAACGAAAGTTAGATCTCAATTTACTTTTCTCCTTGCTAAGCATTTCATGGAATGAGCGGACGGCGAGAGTTGCAATCAGAAATGCTTTGTAAGGTCCGTTGACCATATAATATGAATAAACATAAACATTGTTACACCAGTAAACAGTCTATCGCAACTCAACCTACAAAAATTTATCTTCCTTTTACGGGCCTTCAACGAGCCATGCCAAAAGCCCAGGCAAAAATGTGTAACAGCGAACCACTTGCGTACATTCTTGCTTACAAAAGTTAAGTTGTAAGTATAATGGGCACATGTGTGTGGGCTTTTAATTTGTCACATGCAAGTGTTGCAATTCGGCAATCCCCGTAGATTTCCTTTCCACTGAATGCAATTTCGCTGGTGGGCTCTATATGAGTGCATGCACAAAACATGCCTGTCACTTTAAGCAAAGGACATAAATATTTATAGTGCATGCATGCTCAAATAGAGCGTTCCAAATTGATCCATTAGTAAATTTATGTGCGCGTGGCAAACGTGATTTTCCTGGATCCTGACAACTGCAATGGTCGAGGGGACCTTGGGATCGGAACGGGCGACGAAGTAATCTACCCCATCCGGCGAGTTTAATGTCCACCACAGTCATCATCATCCCAGAAATAAGAGAAAGTAACATAATTCATCTTCTCGTTTATTCTTCCCTAATCCAAAACTTTCGTCCAAATGTCTCCGCTTCCTTGCAGTTGCATATGTAATGACGCTGTATAAATTTTTCCTCTGGCAGCAATCACCGTCGTCGTCGTCGTCGTTGCATCAAAACCCGGCTTGGCCTTGCTTTATGTGCGCTCGTCCTTGTCTAGAACTTTCTAAGACGCCTAGACTGCCATTTCATGATATAATGATTATTTCATACTGTTATTATTATTCAGTTAATAACAATAAAAATCTCAAGTGAACTTTGCATCACTAAGAAGAATGATATGATAGTTATGAAGACTCCACGAGGAAGCTGAAATGTTCCCACACATGCAATAGACACATCTTCTACTTTCGCCGCGCTGACTACTTTGACATCCGGGAAATAAGATTACAGAGAAATATTTCTGTCTGCGAACTGTGTATTTATATAATAATGGTTATGATGATATGAAGTCCATTATAAGCAATGTCCTCGACGAAAAAGAGAAGGAAACACGAAATTCTTCTACCCCCATGCCACCAACCAACAACGCCATATATCTACACTTGCTTATGCTGGATGTCGGGTTGAACTGCGTCGCGCCTTTAAGTAAGACAATACGGCTGTGTGAATCTTTTATCCTTATTTCGGAGACCACACAGCTCAAGATTTGATTCTAATGATCCTGTTCATCTTTCCTTGAGACATGGTGATGTGATGATGATGAAGATGTTTCAACTTTTCTGAGAATAGAGTAGCAAGAAAGTAAAAAGAGGAAGAAAGAATGACAAAAGGAAACTGCGGCAAAACAAAGTATGAAATGTTCCATTCTGCAAACAACAATAATGTTCATTTCGCTTCTTTGAAAAGTCACTTTTAAAAACTATCCCCATCATCAGAAGGAGAGAGTTGAGTTGATTCCACTCTACTGCATTTTTAACAAACAGGAATCGCATCAATTTAATGTTGGCGAGCTTTCACAACACGAGCATGAGGTCTTCAAGAGTTGGGTTTAAAAAGAGGAAGAAAATGATGCAATCTAAGAGGATATATGCTCTCGGAGTTGATGACGAAAGTGAAACTTGAAGTTGTGAGAATCAACATTATAAAAAAGTCGAAAATTTTTTTCTCGAAAAAAAGTAAAATGCTTTACTTTGTGCTCAACATCGCAATGAACCCTGTTCTTTATAAAAAAGTTAAGCCTGATTCATTTCATTCACTCACTCACTCTCAAGTCACAGTCGTTCTGTCCTTCATTTAATGCCTTTGTTGATACATTTTTTTAAAGCAGCAACGGGAAAATATTGTGGCAACTTTTTTTCAGAGAGGAAGCAGATAATTTAATTTTTACTCATTCCCATAAAAAGTGTGCACTTTTATGGATTAATTTCTGTAGCAGCAATTTTTTACGAGAGCCATCACTGCCACCATGTCTGTCGTTGACCCTTTGTGGTTTCTGGCCTCTCTCCTTGCGTAGTGCTCCGTAGGCACTGCTTCAAGCAGCGAATGAGGTGAAGTCATTCAGAACAATATGACTCCCAAAATTCCACTGGTTCTTTGTTGACCACACACATTGCAAAGCTGTATTTTTGCAATGGTTTCCACTCTTCGTTTTTCCTTGCCTCTTCGTCATCATCATTTCATAGTTATAGCAAATAAAAATAATACGTTTATGCCATTTTTTCTCATTTCTCTCTCTCACTTCTCTTTTGGTAATTTCGTTACGGAACATTCAACGAGACTTATAAAGTTAGGAAGGCCGAACGCCGTGACTGGAGTGGCTCCCTGGGAATTTTATGTGGAATGTCACAGAAGCACACCACTAAAAGATCGTACCACCAAGGGAGCCAATAGCATGCGAAAAATATAGAGGAACACAACATAAAGTTAAGTTTGCTAACAAATCAAACTTATTTTCCGACGGACCCGTAATAATAATAATAATCTATCTGAAAATCATAATAAAATCTCAAGAGAAAATTGATTTCATATTTTACATTATTACTACCGTTAGCCTTGAAGTGAGAGTGTGAGTGTACACAACTGACCGATGCTTGAATTTTTATTCTGTCAGGTTTACTTTTCCTTTACAAAATAAGGGCAATAAAATACGTAAGCATTGGAGTACAAGTTATTACAACGCATACAGCACATCTATCATTTCGCCATCAGCATCGTTTCCCCATTTATTTTTCCAAATGATTAACTGTCAAGTTGAATTGAGAGACGAGAGTACTTGCGGAAAAAAATAGAAGGAAGGAGGACAGAAACACCTTTGCCTTTTTAGTCCATCAATTTTTACATCCTCCTTTACAACTCCGGAGGTAATATACCCTTTTCTCTTTGACTACACAATATTCACCATCTTACTTTAGTGGCCATTCCTTGACCATACCACGGATAAGTGTACATACCTATACAAACACAACCAATCTTGTAATTCACAGAAATCTTAAAGAGGATACGTTTGAAAGGCAAAAACATCAATAAATAGCTGTTTTTTTATTGACTACGTAAATGTAGATCGGACGCTTCACTACCGACAGTGAACAAGTGCGTCCACACAACATTACGTATTAGGATATCTTGTTGAGTAAGTTGTGAAAAAGTGGAGCAGACCTGTTTCCTCAGGTTTCCCATGAGAGGTGACTTGAAGGAATTTCGAAAGACCCTCAAGTGAGTTTCCCCAAACCCTTAAGCTATATTTAGTGTACATATCAAAAGAAGGCCATGTACTGTTTTTATAGAAAGTCTAAAAGTGATAACCGTCTAAGAAGAGAAACGAAGCTTCATAAAGATATTAATTTTGACTGGCTTTCCCCTTTTTCTTTCACGCTCTTGACTTATTATAAAACTAAGCAATGGACCACTATTTCTCAAGATAAAGAGAACACATTTCATCATTGTGCAGTACATAGAACGGAAACAATCTAAAAGTCGAAGGATTGGTTGTGTGCCCATTTCTAAGCAAGGAGTTAGGATAGAGATGTTTCTGCGAAAATGAAATTGCTACATTTTGTGCTAAAAGTTTACTCGTTTAAGAATAGTTAGGAAAGTAGGGTGCTTAGGGACAGCCGGAATTTGCGTGAGAACAAAATATTTTGTCACTGTCCATCTCAACTTTACTTTATCGCCTCCAACATTTCGAAACACGATCTCTACATTAACTACGGGAATTTATTCAAGTTTTGCTATACGTGCTCCTTACAGATTGAATTAATAAGTTCAACGATCTGTAGATCTTATCTAGTCTGTACCAGCTTAAGTTTCTTCAATCAGAATAAAGATGGAATGAATGCGTTAGTTGAGTTACTATTGGAGTTGCACAGGCCAACACACATCACAATCTCTATAATTATATTATAATATCTCTGCTGACTTCCTCCACTTATGGTTAACTCTGCTCCACTCTGAAGAAATTGTGTTTCCTGTGCGTATTTAACTAAGAGGAAGAAGCATTAGCCTTGGTGGAAGTACATCAGAAGAGATTACACAGTCAATCGATCAGATTTCACTCAAACTAAATTTTTTTCGCAGACTCCCTCCAAGCCCAACCACCATTAACAGAGCCTCATTTCATCACATCACAACTTGGGTGGTAGCGGGGCCCTTTCTTGTACAATTTAGCACGGTCTGAGGGAAAGTGAGACGGATAATGTGGGAAGACTGAGCAGAGAGGAGACGGAAAGACGCATCCCTCTTTTTTACTTTGAATGAAACTTAGTAATCAGTTCTCTTGAGGATTTTGAGAGATGGAAATGAGATAGATGCGAAAGATGATATATTACCTAGTGTGGTCTGAGCTTGTGCTGCAGTGCGCTACATGAAAAACGATAGGAAGAAAGTGAGAGGAACGGAAAGGAGGGATTCCTTTCCCTTCTCTTAATTCTATAGCTTAGAGCTAAATTTTAAAGAAATTTGGAAAAATCCAATCCAGAGTGTAGAGTGAAAGATTAAATAAAGAAGGAAGTCTTTTTTAGTTTTCATGAAGAACCACAAAATTTGGATGGGCTTTTCTTCGTTCATTTGGTTTTGGGCTGACTGAAGCCGGATATATGACACTTATGTAGATATTTATATATAAATAATTTTTCCTGATGAAGTTGGATATGGCTTCTGGCGGGTTATAGAAAGCTAGAGAGTTGGACCTTAAAATTGGATAGAGTTTGCCTATGCGGTGAACTCACAGGGAAAGGTCACAAAAACGCGAGCGGAAAAGCGCTCCGTCATTTAATTATAAATAAGACGTGACGAGAAAAGACAAGCATAGGGAGAGAGTCGAAACCAATAAAATTAAAGGTCACTTACGCAAACCATCAATCAAAAGCTGGAAACTTTATAAAAGGCAATAAAATAAAAATGTATGTCAACTGACCTGGAGGTACTGTACTAGTAATGCTAGGTGCGCAATTTAGAATATCATAGGGGCTAGTTCGCTAGCAGAAATTGGTTTTTCAAAAACAAGAAAATGGACGAAAACAATTTACTTACTTACGAAACACAACAAGCATTTTGAATGAGAGCTAGCGCACAAAAGTAATTTCAAAGGAATGGAAAACTGAATCAGTACAAAAGTTGGGGGCATGCGACTTGGACTCCTGCAGGTATTTACATTACACTATGACATTGATTGCATCCTGCACTTTGAAACATCTCCACTTTCAATCCCCTGCTGCACAATAGTTTTTCATTAGAAGAAACAATCAAGTTCAACAATACGGGGAATGTCATTGGCAATCCTTCCAGTGGCACACCTGCCTTCAACAAACTACTACAACGCCATTACTTTCCTCAAGTACATCCCTGCTTTCTCCTCTTATTGTTCTTATTCAGTACTACTCAAAGGTGAGTGGAGTTAGAAAATGCACTGCTCCATACTTCACGCATTACTTTACTTTCATTACGTGAGAAATTCTCACCGGAGCATTTTCGACAAATTCACACAGAGGCACACAATACAAGACACACATAAACACACCTCACAAACTTTACTTTCCTCTGAGTCACTTACATTACATTAAATTACATGAACATCCTGCAGCTTTTGAGCACTCAAGTAGTGTGAAACAAGCTCACCTTCCCTTCTCCAAGTACCTAGTTATGTTCAGCAATCTATACATAATTGATGCTTTAATCTCTACAAAAACGGGTTTGATTGCGCCTCTCTTCCCTTTCTAGTGTAGTCTAGCTAAGTACTTTATTCAACGGTCCCTCAACTCAGAACATTTTCCTACTTTCATTGCCTCCACATACATTCTCCTAATCCTACTCCACGATAAAGTAATTCCATAATTAAGTGCTAAATGTGAGCCTTTATGGATTTCCTTTCTTTTCATAATTTTCCTATTCCCTGGAGCAAGAGAGTTAAGTAAATAAATATTCAAGTTCGTCCATATTACCTCAATTTTAATGCTACCTATGCATGCGCTCTAAGTGGGTACAAGAGGACTACGTTCTTCATCATCTTACTTCCTAGAACACTACAAAAAGACAATAAAGAATCAAGGCGTGCATTCAACGGAAACAGGAGGAAAAACTGGCGAAAGCAGAGGAAAAGTAATTCGAAACATGTTGTATTTATGTAGATTTTCTTTGCCAACATATTGCTTTTTTCGTTTCTGTTTGCTTGTTTCGGTTTCCCCTTCAGGGCAACTATTACAACGTTGCTTCGTTACTTCAATTTTCGCAACAATAAGGTGAGTTGTAGGAGTGGGGACGAACGAACATTACAATCAGAAGAAAGAAAACGGCTTTGAGAGAACGGGTGCAGGCAGGACACTGAAGTCAGCGTGCATCCATCCAATATTTATACGACTTCGCTTTCTTTCCGAATCTTCTCCACTTTTGTGTCATCCTTCTTGTTACAAAACCAAGTTGTGCAAAGAAATAAAAAATTTAGGAGAGAGACAGCGATAATATAAGACAAGCGTCTTTTTACTGCTTTCATAAATAAATACAAGTAACAAGGGACGCCGTCTTCAAATCTATACATTCCTATTCTGCATTTGCATACGTAACATGAAACCAGCATATTGTGAAAGTAATTGGTGACGGTGCAACTCCACAAAGGCACACGCTCTTTTTCGCCTTCTTGCTCAACTTGTTCATTTTGTTGCTGTTTTTCTTCGGCTCCATCATTCACAAAAGAAAGTTTCTCTTGTGCCTTAAACTCTAAGCATGTTCCGCTCACTTCGCACCACTAAACTTTCTCCTGTTGTTATATTGCTCGAAAGAAGAAAACTTGTAGAGAGAGACATGGAAAGTAACATTTTGCATTTCTATCTTCTAGCAACTAAGGAAGACCCTTAGACACATAAGAGAAAACATGTGAATGGTTTTTATAAGTGCGCCGAGGAAAATTTGTTGAGATTGGCTTTCGGACGAGGAAGAAGGAATTTGTCGCCAGCGAAAAGTAATGTTAATTCAAAGACATCTTGACAGCCTAATATTAGAAGATGCAAGAAAGCCTTTTGAATATTGTATGTGTCTACAAAAGGTCCACAAAAAATATAGGGATGCGATGCAACATATTTACCTAGGCTGAAGATTGTCTCCTTGAGACTATTGCTTTTTCACTTAGCGTTTTCTATACTTTTCACCCTTTCAATTTTAATGTAAGAATTTTAACGTAGCGATATCTATGCAAAAAGTTGTCCCTCACTGTTGTCAGAAAGGTGTTTATTTTTGTCTTATAGGAAAAGCCACCTTTAACTAGATCACATGGAGTCAAATATGGAAAGATTTTTATTTCTGGGTAGAAAGTGAAAAGGGGAAAAATAGAGTTGTAGTTATAATGCATAAGTGTATATAAAGCTTTGGGTCCTAAAGCTGGTATAAATAATTCAATAAAAGTTTAACAGAGGAAATCCACCGGAGATTCAAGCTGTAACTTTTAAGATAAGTGAGTACATTTTTATGCGTGCAGAGGAAGCAATATTTAGGCACATATTTATACAATTTGGTATCATTGCATCGTAGTAATTTCCCTTTCTTCAATCTCATTTCTATGATCACGAAGAAAATGATTCGATACCATTTTACACTTTTCAATCTCCCTTTCGCTTCCAGCTTGTGTGTAACTCACCTCGGAATGTTTGCGAGATCAAAATGGAAAAATTGAAAGAAGGCTATGCACACTTTTCACCACCAATTTTGTTTGAATGGTAAGTTGAGATGAGATGAGAAAAGCAAGCAGACTGAGACTAGACCAATGTCACAGTAAAAGCAAAGTGCATGAGGTTGCAGAACCACATGTGCACCACCGTCCCATTTTGTCTCTGAAAGCTGATTTTAAATTTCTCGAGTACAATAAGTGTAAAATTGTTTCTTGTCCAAACAACTGAATTGGATTATAGCTGATTCATCACTTGATTCTCGTGTAAGTTTGCGGAGCGGAAAATAGAGAGTGATGTGTATGGAAAGAATGGATGGGGGCACATGTTGATGTTAGAGTGTGCACGTTCGATTTTGTAAATTTTGTTTCAGGGTCAACCTAAATTGCACGATATCCTTAAAAGGATAAATTCAGACTGACAGGGTCTACATTGCGCCATTACCAGGTCTGGAAAAGGGTATGCCGATGTTAGGTGCTTTTTCAATACGGCCTGCATTTTATTTCCATTACATTGTTGGTACCACGCCGGAAATATTAGAAATGCGATATTTACGATCAGGGTATGAGAAGAATAAAAGGACCCATTTTAATAAAGCGGGTTCCATGATGGTTACGATCATCATAATATTCAATGTTTCAAGGACTCACTAATCGTGAACCTTATTACTATCGACTATCGGCGGCACAGTATCAAAATGTTCTACATTACGTCATTTATAATCTAATGTAATTCATGGTATTCATGGGTATTCTAAAAATTTGGTACTGCTATTTTCTCATTTCAAATAGTAATTGGATTTTGAAGGTTTAAACACATTTGTTTAGCTAGTATTTTCAGAAAGACTTCAACAATTCTTTCAACATGGAAATGGAGACATTGGAAACACTGAGGAGACAACCTTGATATACCATAATGAAAAACTTCGATTACACAAAACAAATCAAGAATGCAAGTAAACAAATTGTGTTGGCTACCTATGGACATTTATGACAAGCCACTTGCCGAGTAATGTGCCGTAGTATATCGGTTAATGGCTAAACAGAGCGTGTAGCAAATTCAATGTTACAGTGATATTCATTTCCCGGGAATCTCTTGTTTATTGCCTCAGACGAGAAAGTAATTTTCAACAATAAATTATGTAGTAACAATTACAATGATAGACTGTAACGAGTGCATTTAAGGGATGGCCATTAATTAGATGAAGTCTGATGGTCAAGACAAGTTTGTATAAGTGGATTGGATTCGGATGCGGATTGGACTCGGGTAAACAATTGAATGTGTAATAAATCAATTAGAAGGATAGAACCAGTCACTGTATGACCATATTTTCTTGTCGTGGGAAATTCCTGACTTCTAACTGCATTGGACCTCCACACTAAAACAAAAATAAGCGACCTTAACTCTTGATCCACTTTAAGACGGGCTATTCTTTTGTGTCTGGAGTTTCTATTGCTGCAGAGCAGTGAAATTTATTCGAACGTATTTGCAAGAAATGAAATCACCATTAAGGCTTTTTTCATCAATTTGTCTTCCAAAAGTATTTACACTTTTTCATTGTGTTCTTGTACCACCCGGGTTTATAATGGTACCACCAAACATCGACATCTGAATTTAATTTTCAGTTCTAGTGTTGATTCCCAAATGCAATGGCTGCACTGTCCCCATTTCAACCTAATTGTGGATAGTGCCAAATTGACATCATCCGGTTACATCGTAGCAGTCTTGAAGCAATGGAATGATATTGATCTTCTTACTTAAACAAAAATATCTATCCAAAAATAAACTTCGTATAAAGCATTTTATTGAGTAAAAAAAATAAGATTAAAGTAAGACTCTCCAGTGCAAGCACTACAACTTACAACATTTTAAAGTGTAGGATGCACTGCTTCTGCTCCCATCGTTTCTAATTTTCTTTAGTCGCTTCTTATCTTCAAAGCAGCTCACTAACATCAAAGCAAATTTGGAGTAAAGGTTGAAATTATAAGAAAGAGAAAAATAATGTGCCTATGGAGTCAGATGCATTAAGAAACTCTGGGTGTCTCTGTCAGAATGCTGAAATAAAACAATTTTCTTTATTTTACACCATTACGTCTGAACTTTTTAATACAGAAATTACCAAAGCCACCACACCAAAGCACTGAATCAAAGGAACACGTTAAAGTGTTATAAAAAATCTAGGGCATCCACATTAGCGAATGTACTCTATGTACTCGTACCTAATCGTGACTTCTTTTTTGCGAAGGAGGTAATAAATATTGGCCACTGTCTCGAGCTACTTGTAGATGTAATGTACGTATGAGTACAAGTACTCATTTTCAACCACTTTTCTCTATTCCCAGACAACAAACTTTTTCCTTTAAAATGGGAGATCTTTTTTCTTACTCTCCTAGATTGAAATAAATGTGGAGGATTTTGAAAAGCCGATACAAAACTTCAAATGAGTATGTATTGCAACCGCCATTATTACCACATATTGCCACAAATACCGACTGGGTTCACCAAGACCAGAAGCATCCACAAAACACCCATAAAAGCAAAGGAATGAAAGCAAAAAGAAAGGAAGCGAGCTTAACTTTCGTCTTCAATGGATTCCATGCAGTTTTCTTTTTTACTTTCTATGACTGCGTTGTTGTCTATACATAGCACAACAATGACTATTACTGTCAACAGAGATAAAAGACAAGTTTCGTTTATTCCTGCAACCAGCCTTTTAAAACAAACTTTCACCTCGCAGTATAACGCCTTAGCAGCATATCCCTTACAACTTTACAATTGATTACCCGACTAATACAAAAAAAAGCTGAAGTAAAAGAAAAAATGTAAGAAAAAGTCGTTAAAGATTGTATGAAAACTCAAAGCGCACTGTTGTTGATGTGAAGTGATGCTGATGGCTGTGTTGTGACAATCATCATTTTCACCGTGATTATTAGGACTCCGGACATCAACAACGACTAACTCAATGGCGGGGTGATCAAGGCAGTAGTAATGGTCTTGTGAGGATGATAATGATGAGCACATTTCCACAAAAGTACTCACTGACAGTTATCGTTTATTACATAGCCTGTGACATGTGGACATTTTCTGGAAATACATCCGTAGCCAAAAAGTGTGACCACAAATAAACGATGCGATACGACGGAGAATCGTAATAATAATATCATCAGTGTCCTGCAGCGATAATGATTCGAAAAAAGCTTTCCGTTTGAAACACCTATAAACGACCTGGTACACTGCAGGCAACTTTATTTTGTTTGTACAAGAGTTTGAGACAGAGAGCGTACACATTAGGTAAAGTTAAGCCTCCTCCTTCTCTCCTACACACATAACATACACGTCCTTGAGTACTTTACTTTCCATCTTTCAGGAAGACATTGTAAAAACAACGCAAAAGTTCCTTTACTAATTTTTTCTCTCTGCTGCACTACATGAAGGCTTAAGAAGAAAGTTTCTAAATAGCCAAAGTTGTTGCATAGTGGAGAATCTACTGCTTCCTTCCTCTTTCCTTAATTTCCTCTCGCTTCTTCTCCTGTGTGAGTGTGTGTAGCCCTGCATGTAAGCAAAGGAGTCAACTCGTTACGAAGCATTTAATAAGAGGATCTTCATCATCAGCCATTTCAAATGTAGTCACATAAATGTACAAGTTCATACATTGCACTGTTTTCTTCATACACTTTAAAAAATTTCCTCAACTTTTCTTAACATGCACTGCAGATATAATTAAAGTATACATTGTTACTAGTTCCGGCTACGGTAACGCTGATAGAGATAATAAACGTTGAATGCAGGGTGGATTATGTTCATTAAATACCCAACTTTCTTTCTGTTCAACACAACGACAAACTTATTCATTGAAAGGGACCTTTAGCGGTAGTCGTAGCTCAGCCTCTCTCGACTCAACCTTTTACAATTTAACGAAGAAATTATTGCAACAATTATTATTTTATGTGCGCTATTCTCGGCGAATCAAAACCTAAGGTAAGTTGTTTCAGTCAACCAATTTTTATGAGTTTGCTCAATTGGTTTGCTCCACTTCGTATCATATCGTATATCCAGAAGAATCCGAGATCATTATCATCCACGAGTTCCACTTTCACCAACTTATAAAAAAGTAGGCCATCAAAAACCAAAAAAGTACTGATTACTCTTAGGGCAATTTAATGAAACGTGTCATTGAAGAATCCGGAGCAGTTGAGAAGAAAGTTGTGCGTGTGATATTGTGATGACTGAACTCAGGTCGACGTTTTGTTATTTCTTATATTTTTTCGGTGGATACACCGAGAAGTACCAAAAATAAAATGAAATAAGACACTACAACAATTTACTTTCATACTTATCTCCAACTTCCTTTATCATTTCCTTCTGTGTTCAAAGAATGTGACTGGTTTCAAGGACCTTGGAGACACTGAGCACCTCCCTTTACATTATCACTATCATAATGCTTTATGTGACTGCCTTTTGATTTTCCTCTTTTTTCGAGGAACACAAAATGGATCGAGGATTGCAATCCACGTGGGTCATAACGTTCCCAAAGACATTACAAGAATGGCATTTTTGTCAAAGTCTTCCAATATAAGAATCATTCCTGTGCCTATCTTACCTTAGATGTAATAGGTACTGCGTACATTAATGACATTAGTGACTAGTGACACAGGTACCTAAAGAGAGCAGAAGGGTAAAAATTTTTGTCTCATAAGTGTCTTGAAAGCCAACTAGTAAATTCGGGAAGTGACACAAATCGGACCTGAGTTGGCCACATAAATGTCAGATGCTTATCATAGATATACAAGAGGAGAAGCGGTTTCCTCATGCTCCTGCTATCGTGCCTATTGGACTTGCTTGCTCTTTTATCTCAGAGAAAGCAAAGCACCGTGTGGGGTCCTGGTCCTCCAATACCTCCATGAAACAAAGACCCATTTCTTCAACACAACACACGTTACAAATACATATATCTATTTTACTGACTTTTCGCCAGTGACAGAAGAGAATGAAGGAAGAAATAAAAAGGTCATCATCAACAATTTTATATCGTCGCGTTTGACCATATAGCTAACAAATATGATGATGGACAAACCAGAAAAGAAAACATAACGACTGTTTTAACTATACTTCCATTTTTTATTTCCACATGTAGTATTCAGATATAGACGGAAATCGTATAGAATTTTATTCACATATATCTTCCGAAGATGCCTGCTGTACCGTCGTGTGATCACCAGAGACCCAAAAAATAAATATACGGACCTCTTTCGGACCGACCAAAAAGGCATCAGTACTTAGTAGCAGTGGTGGCGGCGGGGTAGGTTATGAGAAAAATACGCGTTAGTAGAGAGGAAAGTAAGTAATACATCTAAAAACTTCCGCTATTCGTTCACAGAGAAAAATGGCGAAAAATTGTTGTAGAAAAGTATGTTCATAGAGAAAGGTACCGGCATGTATCATGGAATTGCCAGATGATGGTGATGCTGGTGATCATGATGATGACGGTATGTGTGTGCAAGCATGCATGCCTGAAGGAGAGAAAGCTAGGTTAAGAGTTGTGTAGTATTTCCCTTCTCCTCTCGAATAAGATATCTGTCTTGCAAAAGAATGTACCAAAAAATTCGCAACCCATTTGGGAGCTTTTGACAATGAAACATGGGGCAGGGAATCTCCCACTGGGTCCAATGCTACTCTGTATAACTTACTTTTTTAGGATTTTTTTTGTGTGTGTAGAGAAACGAGAAAAAATAGTGACTGCATCCGTATCATTCTTTTCTGTATGTATTACATAATACCAGATTTTGTACTGAGTTTTGCTACAGGTATTCATATAAAAATGCGATGGGAAATCGCTGGACTGCGTCCAAACGGCCACCAATGACACTTAAATGGCATGTTCATTGTTCAATATTATACTGCAGAACACTACATCTTTTTATATACGGGAAAGCCATGTCGACGAGGGAGAAAAGGTTCTTGGAAATTTTCGAATACACAATACAATTGATACAATAATAATAATAATAACGGCAACATACGGCATTGTTGTGTTTTGTCGTGATGTTCTCATTCTCGTCTTGGGTTCCTTTCCTCCTTACGGCTGGGAAAGAAGATACTTTGGTGCGATAAATGTTCTGTATTATTTTGGATGAACACGAGTGGAAAAATGTACAGCACAAATTTTCCAGGTATTTTTTTTCTTTCGCTCTTATTGCTTCTTTAGTTCACTTTAGTAAATTTGGTAAGAACGCGGAGTACCTAAAACTACTTCTCCAGCACGCAAAAGCAGCAAATCTGACCATGCATAGACCGTGAGTAAAGCAAAGTGCTGTCAAGATTGTCTCCTCTAGTAATTTTCCATGGAATTATTAATGGCATCTGATATCGGGCCATGTACCTATTTACATGTTCACTGAACACGCACTACAACATGTATCAGCATCAACTAATTTCCTCTAATTTTCTCACTTTTTCACGGAAGGGGAAAACATCGCGGATAATGTGAGATCTCGTAAAGAATTAGTTAAAGGGTGGCAATCGAAAGTGGAAAATGTGATTTTCTTCCTGACGAGCCATTTGCTCTTTCAAGGAGAAAAGGCCATTGATACCTTGTAGGCTGCTAAGATGTAAGAAAAAGAGCTCAGGGTTCCTTTTAACCCAGCTCAACTCTTCAGAGAAAAGTTAATTTTCGAATTTTATTGAGGTGGCGGGTGGTCCGGATTATTATAACGATTAAATATGAGCAGTTGTTTGATTGATGTGATGAACAAAGAAGGAAATGTGAGAACTTAGATAGAAAATGCCATTGACTGACGTTTGAAATGAACTTTACTTACTTGTGAAGCAATAGTTAAGACATGTGCGACGTTCTTTCTCATTTCCAACATCTCACATTTCTTTGCGAACATAGTTTTCTCCTTTCATTTCTCTCATCATCTGTCGGTTTTCGTAACGACCATCCGGATTTTTATAAGAGTGGGAAGTTTAATTTACAAAAAAATAATGTTTTCACAAGTCAAAGCCAAGCTGACTGACTTTTTATCTCGTCTTCTTTTCACTTTTTTCTTGCTAAGTCCTCCTCAGAAAGTCTGACTCGTTTTATGCTAATTTTCACAAAAAATGGAAGAATGTTTTCTAGCCTGAATCAAAAGTAAAAGATGGAGAAGGAAGCCGTATTCATTTGTGATAATGAGAAGAAGTGTGGTAATAACACCGCAAATCCACCCAATATCCACCCTGCGACACTTCACGTCACGAGAAACTTTTTTCTCGTCTAAAGCTTTCTTGCATAATAATGCAGCCAGTTTCTGAATTTTTGACTTTGGGATTTTGTCTTCATTGAATATGAAAAGTTTTTCATCAATTTTTCCTTCCTTCTCATTCCTGGATGTGCATAAAGTAATAATAAAATGAATACAGCAGCGTACCATACCAACTCACAATTAGTTCACTTCACTCAACTCAACTCTACCCATCTCAATCTCATATTCCATGACAGAGGATTTTCTGATTCCCAGACATTTTCCCTCTTTTATGACAGCAAATGACTAATAAAGTGAAGGTGAGATTTTAAAATGGAAAAGAAAAGAGCGACTTTGGAATCTGTTGGCCTCGTGGCCGGATATAATTTTCCAAAAATCCTACGGCAAAACTCTAGAAGAATGGAGTTCTTTAATGCCGGAATGCCAAATGAGATTATATATCTGTTTTCAAAAGGAAGAACTGACGGTGAGAAAAAGATCATACAGGGGATGCGTTTTAATTAGAATTATTTTTGCATTAAATGAAATGAAAGACGCAAAATTTATGAAAATCAGATTAATACTTTGTTTTATGTAACAGGGTGATGCTCGAGAATGAAACTTTATCAGACTGGAAAGTTTTGAAGAGTTGGTACTGCACGTACACCATTTGTGCAGTTGTCGTTATGATTGATTAATCGTAATTTCTGTGCAGACAAGAGACAAGACAGTATGGAATGAGGAAACTTACGGCTTTGTCCTTCATCCTGTAGACGCGACACAGAAGGAATGCGTGTTGTCCCACGATTGTGGAGATATTTCTTGGTACACTGTAGTCAAAATATGGCATGGTTGCTGGGTCTAAATTCTCGCCACTCTCATCGAGATCCCCATCCCCGACTGTGATAGCACCCGGCAGTGTTCTAGCTGCTCCCGTCACCATCGACGCCTGATCTCGCCGGAGTTGAAGGGATGTCGAGCCTATGCCTACGCAAACAACATTAAAACACAATTAATTAGATTAGTTGAGCGACAAGACACGGAAAAGGTAAACAAAAATATTTACCCTTTCAAATTGCGTATATGTGCCATTTCCATAATAATAAACCACAGACTAAACTTTACATCACATATTGCAAAAAATGAAGCAAATAAAGCCAGACAAAAATTGCAAACTAAACTTGTTATTCAAAAATGCAAATCTGCATCCCGAGTCGTAAGGAAAATGGAGCGCATCAAGCCCAGTGCACTAATTGTAAGCTCACACTTTCAGACGCAGAGTCTAGTGCCATAATCAAATATGAGGACTGTGTTGTCGGCAACAAAAAATTAAAACAGAGAAAGTCCCGGATGCTTCCTTCGCTTCAAGTTACGATGTTATCGACTCCGTTTCCTATGGTGCTGCAAACTACCGTTAAGTTGCACTTTGTTTGAACTGTAGAGGCAAACCTTGAGTTGAGTGAGCGCCAACGAAGCCGAAAAAAGCAACTCATTAATCAAACTTCTCATTTTCAACATGAGCAGCACCATCACCACCGCCACCACAAGAAAGCACAACAGCAGAGTTAGTTTAGTTTCGCCAGCTAGAAAGAAACATGAACAACCATCACCACGCCACACACCATCGCCACACCGCACCGCTGTAACCACCACCACGAAAAACTTTTCCGTCCCAACAGCCAAAGAAAACCTAAGGATAAACTTTCTTACTTCCTTCCTTTCAACAACCAAAAAAACGTCAGCACAGATGCTTTCTCACAGTTTTTTGCCACGTTTTTTATTCTTTATGAGAGGCAAAAACGCTGAGACTACAAACAATGTATCAAAGTGAATACTACAAATAGATTCATGCATTTTATTTAGATGTACAAACCACTTATACTAAAGAATGGGTTTGAAAAATGACGATGGTGAGGATGATTAGGATGGAAATAAAACATTTGTGTCAAATTTAGATGAGATGAGATCCGGCCCGGATCATCTGGGGCATATAAAATGTGAACAATATAATCCCAGTCTAGCCAGAATCAAGGACACCAGACTCAGCCACAGCCAAGTATCAAGTCATATTCGGGTTGTTATTAACAAAAATTTATTAAAAATATGAAAGTAAAAGAATTTGTTCAGATTTTCTCCGCATATTTGAATTCCTGTGTTTGGTTGATTGTTTTAAAAGTAATGAGAAATATTATGGCGACACCTGGGCCATTTTTCGTGAAAGTGAGTTATTTCACTTGCTACTTTTGCGCATTAAGGTCGGGACAAACTCTACTTAATGCATGGGTGTGCAATAAAAATTATAAAGGTTAGGGTGTCAAGTCAAGCGTTTTTTCTTTTTTGTTTTTAAAACATTTTTGCTATACATAAAATGGATGAGTGTACACATGAAATCTTCGTAAGTTCACTTGGCACACTTTTTCTCATATCAACCAACCAACACGGCCTGCTACCGTTCTGCCATCATTATTTTCACGATATTGCACACATGCACGACCGAGACAAATATATAAAGGAAAGGAGGAGGCGCATATTTTGTTCCTTGCTGTCATTTTAATAGAATTTGCTAATTTCACCTTAAGCCGTCATTATCATCAACAAGAGCACTAGGAGAAAACAAGGAGCTGTAACAGCAGTAAGCCTTTTTCTCCCCGCACAGCATGACACCAAATTACAGCAGTCATTGTTGATATTGTAATGCGACCACAACTATAGAACTACACAGCCGTCATCATTTCCAACAACAGCTGCAGTGAACCCCAATCTGCAGCAGTAACCTTTTCCATCTAAACTCCAACCGAAAGCAACACACAACAAGCGGGAAGGAAGGAGGGAGAGGAAAAGGAAATATTAATAAAAACGAAGGAACATTTTCATCATCGTCGTCCTCATCACATGACAAAAGTTTTGCTTAACTCAGAATCTAGAAACCTTACGGTTCCTCAAACACAGGTATAAGAACAGTATATCGCGTGTATCTGGAGCCTATGGACACATTATTGCTCACTCACATTGTATAAAGGCAAAGCTGCAATTAGGCAGTTTACAAATATTACATTTTATAATGAGCAGTTTTGACGTGACTTTAATTACCTCGCAACATTATTGCTTGCATTCCCTCCTCTCACTTTTTAGTTAACAGTTTGCTTTTGCGTACTACACACTCAGGTAGAAGAAAGCCAACTTTTTTTGCAACTGATGATAATGACGATCGCTACAGGAGAAAACGACTGACATTTTGACACTTTCATAAGGATAGTCGTTTCTGGTTCGTTTAATACCCCATTTTCTCCCTTAAAAATTAAAGCCGCTTTCACCTCGTGGACCGACTGGCGTTTATTTTTACTATCGTTGTTATCAGGACTCCATGCTTGATTTAACCTATTTTGCAAACCTGAACATGTATATAAAATGCAAAAGGAAAACCTATGGGAAAAGAAAAGTCTAGCTCTATTCTCAGGGCACCAAAGGTATTGTAACTTTATACATTACGAAGAATCAGGTCTGAAAAAATTTCCAGTCTGCTAAATTTAGGCTAAACCAAAAAAAACCGAGCCAAGGAGTAGTACTTCAACAAAAATATTTTCCTTTTACTCCACTACCATAAATTTAAGATGAACCCAAGGAAAGTTGACATTTGAGTCATCAAATTCAAATATTTTAAGGTCATTAGCTGAGAGGTTGAAAGAAAGGACAAAGAATATTTATGATGATGGCTCATGACTGACTGTCCTGATGATGATGTGAAGACATTAATGTTTCCCTCGCTGTGATATTCTAGATTTTTCACAAATTGCGTACCCATTTGTTTACTCAATTCTGTGCACTCGCAACCCGGAAAAGTACAATTTGCTTCAAGAGTAAGAGTGAAAGTAAAAAATGGTTTCCTCTGAAGAAAGTTAGTAGCAACCAACCACCTTGGTGGTAACAAACTTGGAGTGCACCACATTTAAAAAGGCATGTGACCACACTGAATGCTCCGTGTGTGTATAATGACATTTTCCTTCTGTTCCTTCTTGAAAGCCATCAACAAAGTTACCTACATTTATTTTTCACGTCAGGAGGACTGTGATGATAAGAAATCCAATAATGGGGAAGTGGATTAGCTTGGTGCTGGTTCAGTCAGAGCAAAATGGTAAACGACACACTCACAAACAGTGCCAAATAAAAACAAAAAAACTCTATAAAAAGAGATTCCACCTCGAAACAATGAAAAGATGCGAAGAAATGATCAAAAAGAGAAATTTCTTTGCCACAAATAATGCGCATTTTTACCTTACTAAACTGAACCATTTCCTTTAGCAGAACACAGAACTCTTCCTTTGTGCACACCATTTGTCATCACAAGACTTCCAAAATAAAGCAAATACATTTAGAATACGGAAGTGGGTGGTAGAGAAAAATGTTAAGTGTGTCAGCTTTATATTAAGGCACAAATATAATGAAAAGATGACTTTCTCCATTCATGCACCGCATGTGCAATTGAATTGTGGTTTTTGTGCTTCCCTTCCATTTATTTATCCTGACTGACAACACCAAAAACATCCGGTGATCTACTTCTTGCACACTGGCATGCATTATTTTTGTGTACAAGCTACAGGAAACTTTCCCTCGACTCGACGGTTTGTCTCACGTGAAAGATCTAAGTTTTGTTTGCTTTTGGCCCCCACTCTCACTTATCTGTTTACCTGCCTGCAGAGTGGCATCCTAACAACAAAGGAATCAATTTTTGCTTTCTCATCTGTGGGCGTACATCTGTCTGAACCTCACTTCAATGTGAATAAAAGAGGAGCGGAAATAGTGACGTTTCACAGAGCAATATTTATGCAGATTTCACAATCATCACCGCCACCAACACTATCATTTTTTAACATTTTATTATTTGAGCAGAAATTTCTATGCCTCTTTCAGTTTTAAACTGCATTTTATATAAATTTGGTTGTGAGAGCAGAATATGATAATATGATCGACATAAATTTTGTCAGAGTAGACAGTGCGAAGTTTGAACGTGGGCTGCGAATCAGTAACTTTTCGTACTCATGGGAGGGAGGCACAACCTTCACCTAAATTTGTCCTCTCCAAGTGTCGAACGGAAACTTACTCAATTCAATAATACTTGTGAGCGTGGGCCATGGTAAGAGTGGTCTGTCAATGTCATTTACCTAATACTCAAATACTGCGTTCTTACTGTTACATGGCTGGTTGACAGCGTCGCCAACATGATGAACTTCGCTATTATATACGTATGTAGTTTAAATCTGTTTAACACAAGAGTAAAGATATAATCAAAACCATTGTATTTTGCTAAATAATGTGCTTAATCAATAATTCATTCTATCAAAAAGGTACATTGTACATATACCTTTCTCAGTTTGGTTTTATGAACAGTTTCTATTTTCTACATTCCTTTTCCCTATTTTAGTATTACCAATTTCATTTCATTATTTTGTCATTCTCGTTTAATAAAATATTCCACGTGGGTGTGAAACATGTAATGGACATCACTTTCTTTCGGCGCATTTTCAACCGAATACAAAATTCAAATAAAAAATAAAAATTGCATAAAAATTGCATAAACCAATTTTCTTCTATAAAATTGAATAAGTGCTGATACGAGTTAGGGATCCTGATGACTAAGCAAGTTACTGTAAGGACCCATCCCTGATTCAACGAACTGGAATAATTTTTCTGGGATGCATATGCAGGAAAAAGGAACAGGGAAAGTCACATAAAATAGATGGTCGTTGCCCACTTTTGTGACTTCTTGGGACATTCCTTTTGACACTAAAAGTTATTTTCATTACATCTTCTCGTTCAAGGAGCGACCCACGATTTTTGTTATGTTATTGAACGTTTCGATTTAACCGTGTTTGTGAGTTGTTTAATACAATTTTCCTCTAGACATGAATAAAGGGATACTTGTTTCAGAAGAAACGAAAGTCCTTTTAATATTTTACGAAGTACCTAGAGGAGATAGCAACAGACAGACAGATAGTAAGTTGCTGCACACGTGAAGCAAAAATTGCGCGTCTTTTATCCTTGAATTACATACGTATTGCTGCTGGCGAGAGGAAAGGAAACAGAAAATATATGTCTTATGCAAAAATGAAAGTTGACAGCTCAACTTGTCCATGTCCATCAATCAGAAAAATGTAATACAACTTATCCTTAATGCGCGCTGTTTGCTCCATCCTTCCTACACTCACTCACAACATCTGCACCGCCTTTGGGTGCTTACGGTGAACTAAAAAAGCGAACGAAAAATGACCGTTCTATGTATGGACATTACATATTTTGTAGGAACAAGCGAAAAGTGTCACGTCTGCCTACACGTAAAAATGGACATTTAACACCATTCCATTCATACTTCCTGCTATCCCATCCATCCTTCCTTTTATTCCCATTGGAAAGTGTGACAGCCTCTGGAAAAGTGAAAAGAGCAAAAAATATATAGCATTTTGGTGTAATTGAATGTCCAATCAAATAAAGTCAGGGGACAAGCCGTAACGGAAAAATAGCATCAGTCATCTCTCTCGCCATTTCCACTTCACCCGTTCAAGTGTGTCTATTGAAGCCTGGACGCATCCGTCTGAAAAATGAGCTACGAAATGGAAAATGATGTTTTTCCTTGACATTTGATATTAGCCTTTTTGTCCAGTGCTGTTAAGTACACAACACCGTACTTTGTGCGGCAAGTCCCTATGGACTAAGGGCGACAGTAAATCGTAACGTAAATTGGAGCACTCTCTTCATTCACCCACCCGTTTAATTACTATTATCTAGGTGGCATCCAAAGTCAACACTGATTTCGCTTCACGGGTAAACAGGTAAAGCACAACGCTGTTGCACATACACACGCTAACCGTAATTACTTGTTACTCAACGACAGGAGGAAAAACAAGGAAAAATGAGCTCAGGGATACGAGAAGCAGAAGGAAGCTCATCAAGCCAAAATGGAGCATTTTCATGATCTTCTTTCTACTTCCGCCTGTCGCCCTCTCCACCCTGTTTGTCCACGCTGCTCTGCGCAATTACCTTATTTTTACTGATCACAATCATTTTCCTCTTGTTTTCGCGCGGAGACACATTCGGTTAAATAATGACAATGGTGCAATCTTACATCCGCCAGCAATGCAGAAAAATTCATCCTTCTCCATGTGCATTCTCTTTCGCTCGAATAGCGCATCAACCAGGCAGGGGATGGCATTAAGGGAGAGAGCGGAAGGAAATAGCACTCCAATATTCTCGCCCCAATAAAGCCAACTGTGGCATAAAAATCCTTTTCCTTAAATCATGCGATGCCCGGGCAAAACCCGAAGTGGGAAAAGTCTATCTGAACGTCAAGGAAGTAAGCAAGGAGCCAGGCGCTTTCGGAGCGCTCCCGCCGGCGATAAAATTTAATATTATTGAATGCCTGGCTTGGATATCTTTAGATGTGCTTTTGCAAGGTGCCTCTCTTGAACTTTACTATTACGATCTCTCCAATCCGATTTCTTTCAATCATCCTCTATTTCTCCTCTTATTCCTAAGCAGCAATAATCTTTCTGCTGAGCTATTTAAAATCCGTTCGAGAATGCATGGTAAATGCAGTGTGCACTTACCGTGCATTTCAGAACGGATGTGTGCAGTACTTTACGGCAGTTTATTCCACGGAAAATAAGGAGTGAGCACTGAGCACAGCACCAGCAAAAATAAGAAAGAAAGCGCAAAAATGGAGATTAAGGTAAGTGGTTCGTGAGCGAAAACCAGAAATTGATGATGATACATTGAAGGAATGAATGCAGCAGGCCATGTGTGAAATTTCTCATTCCGGCCTTTCCCCTGATACTCATACATTCATTCAGCACTCTTACCGTTGATATTCATTCACTTGCCTCGCTTCCCCACACTTCTTAAATAAGGAATGTCTGTAATGATCCACTTTCAATGCGCCTATCCACAGCGAAAGCAAACAGAACAGAAATTGTCTAGCCTTCTGAAGCCATTGTAATGACATTGCTTCGCGCTGTCTTTTTCTTACCCTTCGATTTCAGCGAAAATGTGTCTCCTTCCATTCACCAAAGTTTAGATTATTCAACCGGTTCGGTTGTGTTACCCATTTAGTGAACTAGAAAATACAGCAGTGCACTTTCACATTTTTGGCCCCTTAAAATACTCTTCAATTCTTTCCCAGAATCCATACTGACATATTTATTTTTATTGCGTACTTGATGCTCCTTTGGATAATATAATAATATGAAATGGCAAATTTACCCAAAAAATTCTTCTTCAAGGTTTACTACAGGTTTCTCCTTTGACAGTGTGCTACGATGCAATGAAAGATAATATTGTATAAAAAGCCGAACGAGAAAAATTAAGAGAAATTTGCTATCCACAGAAATTGTAAGCTTATGGTTTTTTGGTGCTCATTGGGCCGAAATCAATTTTCAAATATTCTTCGCTAAATACAAACAAAAAGGCAGCGGCATAAAAAAAGTTAATAAAAATGTAAAACATTTTGAGTTCAAAATCATGAGCGAGCTTGATTTGACTTGAGTAAGAGTGCAATTATGGTTAGGGCTACTATTAGTGGAACAAGGCTTAATTATGTCATTACGAAAGAGAAAGAAACTACAATTTCGATGGAAAAACGCTTGCATTATAAAAAGGAAAGTGGCAATCGAGTTAGGCTGCACGGTACTATACATTCAAAGGCAGAGTTTATATTTATTTGGTAAATCACTTTAGATTCTCGACTCCAATTTTTCCTCCTAAATTTTTATTTGAATCCATTCAGGTCCAATTTGAGAGCAACACTCAAAACAACTCCACTTCTTTTCCTTACATAGTCAACTCTTCACAATTTAAATAGGCATATGTTGTAGCGAATGGCAAAATTACGTAGACTTTCCCACAGAACGTTCTCATTGTGCAGTTTTCTCTATCAAGTACCTGAACTTTTCTCCGTCACAATGTTTTTTGTTCTTTCCTTTAAAAATGTGTCTAAGTAAAAGTGACCCATTTTTCGTTTAACAAAAAGGAACAAAAATGTGCATCCTTGAAAGTGGAAGACGAATAGGAAAGGGGACATACTTATGCAGACACACACATGTATCCTGTTCATTGTTGTGGTCGACTAGAAGGAATTAGGTAGACATTATCTTGAAATGTTCAAGGCGAAGCTGCAATTTTCTCTCGATTTCCCTTTTCCCTCTCTTCACTCTTGACTCTCATTAAATGAATGTGGAAAATCACCCACTTGACTTGTCACATTTTCCTTCGGTGACAAAAAAAGAAATCCCATAATGTTCAACTCATAGAGGGAATAAAAAAGTGCTTCCCGTTCTCAATTGAACAACAATGTCTTGGTCCTTTCATCCTTTGTTCACTTTTGCTCCCTCTTCTCTGATCTCGATCAGTGGGAGTCTGAAAAGTTTTCCCAGTCTCATATATCTCGCATTGCAACAAAACAACAATCATTCTGGTGAAGGAAGTGGAACATTGAAAAATCAAGATAGAGAAAACAATGCCCGTCGTCCGCCGCAGTTGAAGTCTTTCATTTGGAAAGAATTGATAGCCCACTAGCGAACAGTGACAATCATAGGATAGTGTGGGAGTGAGTCACGCGATGATCATGATGATTTTCAGGATGAGGATGGTGCCTGATGCAAGTGCCGTAAACGAGATTATCCACTAACTTTTCCCATATCCCAGTCACTTCGTCATTGTAATAAAAACAGGCAAAACGAAAAAAGTTGCCCGGGATGGAGAAGAATAAGAAAAGAAACAAAAAATACAAATGAGAAATAGGAGGAAGCCTTGAACAAGTTGAGCGAAATGTTACCCTTTCCTCATGTAGGTCCTTTTTATTTCAAAGTGCACATCTGCTCCTATACACTTTCCCCGTCTATTTTTTACTTTCCCTCCTTTGCCTCTTTTACAGTAGTAACAGTAAGAAGGACGGATGCATTGCAAAGCTAAAAACAAAAAAAATGGTCGTAATAATAGTAATAATAACAGTAATGGCAGTGGCAGTATCACTTGTGCAAAGTTAAGTAAAAGTACGTAGTTTCAGTATCAGCAGTATGTGAGCCTGTCGACATAAACATTTTCTTCCTTGCGAGCTCCACACTCCATAGGTCATGTCATATTAAGTATTCTCCAGTTTTGCATATTTTTAAAGAGAAAGTGTGTTCACGCATATCGTGAATGACAGTGTAGTGTACAGTCTACGCTTACATTACAACAATAGCGGTAATGGTAATGATAACGTAAACAAAAATTTTTGTCATCATGTTTTTTATTAAAAGCCTTTTCCTTGTTCTACTTGTGTTCATACTTTCATATTTAAAGCGGCCCTCCTCCTTCTCGTGTAAAAACCAGAATGAAAAGTGAAAAATATTTATTAAAAAACGGAACTC
>VYYJ01001369.1:0-31770 GCA_021029165.1 Cyphoderus albinus | reverse complement strand
AAAACCAGTAACCAGAGATGTATTTTTACCATCATTCGACTCATTCGAGAGTTCTTTTGTGTGCTCAAAATTGTAAAGTGTGGTAAAATGGTTAATGTAACTTGTAAGTAATATGAGTATGAGTAAGGTATCAAACTATGGCTGCTAGAGTTGGAGTTGGATGGATGGATGGATGGAATGGAGTGAAGGTAAAATGGGAGGAGAAACGAATACGAATGTAAATCTTTTATAAGGGCGAGAAGTAAGCGTAGAAAATGCAAGGTGAGGAAGATGTTAAAATGTCTGACTAAGCACTTTCAGCAGTATGAAAAATCTGTGGAGGTTACGAAACTTGCGAATGCGAATACGATATGCGATATAAATATGAATATTAAGATTATCTGATTATGATTATCGTAACGCGGCGGTGATAATGGTAGTGTAGTAAATAATGATTCAATTTCAATGGTCATTCTTTCTGTGTGGTCAGAGTCAGAAATATCTTGGGTTTGGTTATCTTCGTCTATGTTCAATGTTTGGTTTGGACAAAGATGAGATGAGTTGAGCCGAGCCGTGGTTCATATTGCAAAATATCAGAGTCTACAGTCTACAGAGTCTCATGCAAAGTTAATGTGTCTTAGATCATTTCGTTTATGAAATAATTTTGAAATGAAAATTGATGTTTTTGTAAGTGGTAATTTTAATTTCATGATAAATGATTTTAATCCAATTGATGCAACCTGTTGCTTTCCGTTTGATGAAGCATCCGCTGTTATTTCCTTATTTCCTTTCGAAAAGAGTTTTGGATCTCATTTCTTTAATCCTTTCTTTAATCCTTCTAAAGTTCTTAAGAAAAGAAATGGGTAGTACGAGTCTCGTAGTACGAGAGATTAAAAGTCCACAGTCTTTGTTCTTTGTATTAATATTTTACGTCCTTTCTTTGTTTTTCTTTGTACTTTACTCTGTGATAAGCCGATTAATATCCAGTTTTAACTGACCAGCGACATTCATTCATGCAACCTTCATTGAACTCTTTGAAAAGCACTTCACTAATCCCTTGACATAGACACTAGAATGTGTACATTTATTTTATTTTTCACAGGAAAATATTGGGAAAGACTTTTAAAATATAAAGCTGGAATTGCTGGAAATATAAAATGTACAAGATTTACACAAAGTTTTCACATGCCAGAGGTCGCCTTTTTAGTGCTAGTCAATGTTTTATAAAATGGCGTCGGTGCCAGCATCGTGCCTTATCGTCAAAGGAGGCAAAGCAAAAGCTCAAAATAACAATTGAACCGGAAACAAAGGTCGGTTCTAGAGAGGATTTTAATTATAACGCTGTATTGTCATTTGAAGGACCTGACACCGCCTTGATGGATGTACACGCAATTTGGCTTCGGCATCATTGTCAGTAAGATTTATTTGCAATATATTTTACTCTTTAAAATTAGTACAATTATTGTAAAATGAGACTTGGGGTTGCGATAAGATAAAAGCTGAACATTTCACCAGTTTTAAATATTTCTGGTCAATCAATAAAGATGTCCAAAATGTTACAATCATGAGACAAATCAACGTATCCAAATACCATCCCATCTTCCGGGCACTCGATCAACGATCAGTTCCTGGACACAAGAAAATAGTCATCTCATGGTGCAATGGGGTGATGGGCATGAATCCAGATTTAATATTGGATGGTTAAAGAATCATGCGCCGAAAAAATCAAGACGGACATCTCAGCATTGGCCTTCAATTTATTCGTCCTCCTTACCCGAAGAATCACAAGAATCCCGAGTTCAGGAGGAATCAGAGCCAGAAGTGGGAATTTCTTATCGAAATTTTATGAACAACAACAATGACGATGGTATAGCCCAGTTACTTGGAAGCATTGTCAAACACGGTTATGGGATTGTGAATGATTGCCCCGTGGACTTCGAAGAAACGAAGAAGGTTATCAGTAAAGTGTCACATCCGCAAAATACGATCTACGGGGATTTCTCAGAGTGGACCTCAAATCTGGCTCATGCAGACACAGCTTACACTTCGGATCATGTTCATCTACACACTGACACAACCTACTTTACAGAGCCAATTGGGTAAATTTAATTGAGTGTGATGCAATGAATTTCTTTGAAATACTTTATATTTGATGGCCTTGTTAATCGCAAATCAGATTACAGATATTCCACTGTTTGAAACATGAGGGAACAGGCGGGGTCAATCATCTCGCGGATGGGTTTCGGATTGCAAAAGAAATTGCCAGCCAAAAACGACAGTCTTATCAGAATTTATCCAGTATTCCAGTTCCCTGTCACTATGTAGACTCTACCGCTGGAGTAATTAAGCACCATTTTCTAAGCCATGATGTGACCATTGGACATGATCGTATTTTCGGTGATATACAGAAGATACGGTATAATCCACATGACATGGCAGTTTTGAGAGATCTGAGCTTTGAAGATGTAGCAGGATTTTACGAAAGTCTTGCACAATTCTCCGATAAGTTGGAAACAGATTTCCGACCGGTAAAGTTAACACCTGGGCTGGTCATATTTTTGGATAATTGGAGAATTCTACACGGCAGAACAGCTTTCACAGGTTTTAGACATCTCTGTGGCGCCTACATTTCCAGGTCAGATTGGCTTTCACGTGCAAGAACGCTAAGATTGGTTTAATTACATTCATTGAACTCTTTTCTTTTGTAATTTTGAGAATGACAATTGAGTCATTAACCTTTTTATTAAACAGTCTCCTCAAAAATTTCAAACTTATTAGGTAAATGAAACTAATAAATTAACATAATTAACTAACTGCGTACTATCCAACATTAATCATGCAACTACCAATTGGAAAAATTGAAATTGTATCCCGTTGCCTTTTTCTTGGCGACCTTTGACGTGGAGGCTTCCGGTTCATCGCCAAATCTATAAATTAAAAAAATAAATCATAATCCATGTTTTTAAAAATAATTTTTCATATTGAAAAGAAATCGTTGGTATTATTACTTTCTTTTGACATCCTTGAAATTGATGTACTTCCCAACTCCCTCTTTGTACACCTTGAGTGTTTGTGCCTTGGGTTTTGGTTTCTTCGCCTCGGCTACGGTTTCCGCTTCCTTGGCTTTTTCAGCGGCAATCAACTCATCCAACTCTTCATAAGGATCAGTGAAAACTTGCGCGCTGATAAAGATAATGTCTTCGATTGGTTTGTCTTTGTTGTCCGTTTCAATCTTCTCCATCTCGGAAAGTGTCTCCAATCCCCCAACAACCCTTCCAAATACCGTATGTTTTCCATCAAGATGTTTGCAAGATCGGAATGTTATGAAGCTGCAATGAATTTAACAAATACATAAATTAATTTGGGAAAACTAACTTTATAAGACGATCTATTATATACCTTAATTGAGCTTCACTTACAACTGTGACTTATTTGTGTTTGGTCCTGAGTTAGCCATTGAGAGAACGCCTCTTCCTTCATGGTGCAAACTCGCTCGGAATTCGTCGTCAAAAGGTTTTTGCCATGCACTCTCCCCTCCACTTCCAGTTCCTGTAGGATCACCTCCTTGAATCTAGTTTTAACCAAAGTCCAATAATTAAAAAAAAAATATGATCACGGTCATTGTGGTTGGGATGAGAGAAATGTCCTTTTTCATTCATACCATAAAATGTTTAATAGATCTGTGAAACTTTGTTCCATCGTAGTATCCTCGTTTGCATAGCAGAATAAAATTCTCGCAGGCTTTGGACGCCTTGTCACAGTGAAGTTCCACATTAATCGAGCCACAAGAGGTTTCAATTCGTGCGTAACCTTTTTTCTTGATTCTTTCGTATCTGAAAGGCTCTTCATCTCGGATGGCTGCTTCATGTACAGTGTGAATTGGCATAACTGTTGAAGTGAATCCAGCTGCTACTTCGCCCGTTGAAAAGTGAGCCTGTTACAAATTTATTTTCTTACAAAACAAAACTGTAAAGAATATTGTACAGAATTTAATGGCGGTGCGATTTCTTACGTCATTTCCCTCTTTCTTGCTGGTAACTGTCTCCTCCACTTTTCTCGGCTTGTACTCCCGATGAAGCTCGTTGATCGCATCGATAGTTTCTGGGGCAGCCGACTTTATCCTTGCATTCGGGTCTTTCAGGGCTCGTTCTAGTTCTTCGTCCAAAATCCTTAAATTATTTTTAACGTGATGGAATTCTGCCATGTTAAACTTTTTCAGATCTTTGGGATCCTGAATGGAAATGATGTCATTTCTCGTAAACGGCTCATCTGTCAAAAGTTCCTTCCAGTTTTTCCCTTTCACGTTGAGCTCCTCAACTGCCTCATTACTAAATACATTTCCGGTTGTCTTAATGCAAACAATGTGACTATTCTTGGTAAACACTTTGTACAGCACGGGACAATGGTATTTCCCCTCTGCATTCTCAGCAAAATTTAGCTTGGTCAAGGATTTCACGTCCATTTTCTCTCCGGTGATTGGATTCACTTTGAACTTCTTCAGAAAGGGGACAAGTGCCGTGAGTTCGAAAATGTTACCGTGTGCGTCACAATAAGGATTCTCGAACGGCTGCAGTGATAGGGCACAATGGTCAAAAGGCAGCCTTTGGAACTCGGAGTTGTCTGGTTGCATTCCCTTCGGCCTTTTCCCTCCATAGAGTGTGGACCACTCCGTGAAGGTAATGTACCTGAAAGAAAAAAATTACATTCATTGATTGATTAAATTAAGTTTTATATAACGAATTTCTCATGGATAGTTTATTTTTAATAAAAATTTCAAGTACATTTTATCTTTCTGATGCTGTTTCTTCCCCATTTTGCTTTCGGTTTTGCACAACAAGAATCACAATGTGTTAAAATAACAGTATTAATAACGCCACCGATAACTATTAGTTGAAGTCACACCTCCACCAACTTAATGACGTCTGAGTCCACAAGTCAAGTCGAAGTCGAAATGACCTCTTGTACAGTTTTATTTTCCCTAAATTAATCCTCTTTGGCTTCTTTCGTAGAATCAGTAAAATTATTGGGATCGTGAAACGCTCGGAAGATGTAGATGGAAATAATTAACCAAACGGTAGCTACTGAGGTGGCCACTGGCAAATAGAAATCCCAACCGGAGTTATCAAACGAGGGATAGTATTCCTTAAGCACGTGCTGTGTTCCAAAAAAACTGACAAAAGGAAGCGTGAACATACAGAAACTAGCTACAAAGAATTCAGTGAGAACGGCAATTTGGTAACTCATTTTATTTCCTTTGAGTGAGGTTTAATAATTGACATAATTAACAATGCCAATGATATCTAATTTCTGTCTGTTATCTGTGGAGAAAAAACACTCAAACCAAAGCCAGTAAATTGCTGAGCTTTCAAAAGTAAGAGGGAGAATTTTCACTTTTACTAGTAACTAATTACTAAATGGTATTTAATTGGTTAATTATTTTTATAAACGCTCTCGTTAACTTTCACCGTGGGTTGTCGAGCCTGAGCCTCGGATTTTGTTTTGCTTTTACTTTTGGATGGATAGTGCATGAAGGTTGAGTGAAACGAAATCTCATTCTTGATTTAAATCTCCGTTTTCCCGCTCAACCCGTGCCTCTATGTTCATAAAGTGAAATGGACTTTGTCTCTGCTGGATTGCATTTTTCATTGATTGAGCTGAAATTGCGAGATCAAAATCAAAATTCAATTTCAAGAGCGTTGATTAACATCATGGCATTTAAAAGGGTCATTAATTTAAATACAATGATTAAAAGACGATAGATTAACATTGAGATAATAATTGCATATTGCATTATGTACAATACTACAGTCTTGGTGTTGGAATCGTCCCTCAGATTTTTGTCTTTGTAAAATGTAATTACGAGCAGGAAAGTGAAAAGTGAAAGCGTTGGCTCTGCACTGTAATAATAATAATTTACAGAATAATTAACTCTTAAAGTTACTGTGCAAAGCCCGTTGACTCTATAATTATTACAGTTTGGAATGAAAACCCAGTTCCATTAACTTCTCTCATAGCATGTGACAACGATTCGCTGCATGGAGTATTTTGCCGTAAACCGTAAAACGTAACACAAATACCTATGTGTGCGTCTATGTTATGCTACGTCATGGTACGTTACACTCCATTTAAATAAATTATTCTGCAAAGTAAAGTGGAGCAGAAAAAGAAGAAAAATAATGGTTTTTACTAGGTCCAAAAGAGCCCTTCGGCTAAAAAACGGAAATGGCTCATCTCATCTCTACCACCCAAGTAGCATGACCATGAAGCAGTAGTTTGTATCTTGTATGTAACAAGCTGGTAAAAAAACTGGGGGACAAGGGAAAAGCTTATGAAAACAAAGATTCTCACAACAGACGCTGTTGTTTGTGTTCACATGATATATGATATGATCTTCCTTGAGATACACAGAAGAAAAGGGCTCCGAGTTAAATGCCCGAGTGAACTAGAGCAATATTATATCGGTCAGTGAAAGGCAAGATAAAACTGCGGGTGTTCACCATCACCAATGTCCGGTTTGTATTTACGAAGAAAAATAAATGTGCCATTTTTTTCTTCTCTTTTCCTAAAAAAAATGCTTTGCTTTTTTTCAGAAAGTAAAAGGAATTTTGTATCACGCATGTTACGAAAAGTGTAGCTGTAGTGTAGTATGACTGCTTTTTGGACACATGTCTTTTTTCATCTTATCTTTTTACTCCGGATGGTACATATTATAAGACTCACGCGACCTTTGACTTCTTTTTTTTTCATTTCACGGTATCAGAAAATGTATCCAGAGAGTGAATGAAAATTGTACTCTTATTTGTTCTTACATTTTGTTACTTTCACGAAATACTCTTTTAAAATTTTTTTTGTGTGCAACATTTAACGTTATCCACAACATCAACCCTTAAATGGAAGCAATTTCAAAAGATAAGGAGAAAAAGAAGAGACTAAGGATGTTATGGAATGTGGATATGGGATAGATATTACGTTAAGTAAGATTTCATGATAAGGATATCCTGAAAGAAGAACATTGAAAAATATCTTTTACATTCAGACAGAATCAGGGATAAGTAAAATTCTCACTTGTGGGTGGAAAAAATTCATGTCCACTGTGGAAAAAACCGGGGTAATTTTACTTATCATATGTTTTAAAATACAGCACATTCTAAAGAATTTGAATATAATTACATCTGAAACTTACCACCTTACCCCACACTTCCATACACTTAAATGTTTGTTATGCTCTAGTATATCAAGATAAAACCACCAGAACAATCCAAATTATGTCATTGTCAGTGAATTTTCCATACGTCTCTAATTCCTTAAAACTGACTTTCACTGCTTTCACTTTTTACTCGCAAAGTCGCATGTAAACAGACATTACCCAATCTTTGGATAATAAATATAAGCCTCCTTATAGCTTGGCGATTGTGTTTCTCGTTTTTCTCTGTTGTGTAGCATCTTTCTTTTTTCTCCAGTACAGTCAGAAAAAATGGAGCGATAGAAAATAGAAGAAAGACAGGAATAAAAAACAATGTGTTGTGTTTCTGTGTGGATTACTTTTTTTACTTTTAGCAACAACAAAACAGCAGGATGAGAAGGATGAGAAGGAGGAAGTGAGGAAGATTATAAATCGTTCAACGGTTTCCTTCCTCGATTCACTAGAAAACATTTTTTGGGACGTTGCCCGTTTTTTCTTTAAAAAGTAGTATCGGCGTATCAACTGGTTTCCTATCTTGCTTTCTTTTGGGTTGGGCCGCCTGAACGGTTGATCTTGATTCATTGGTAAAATTACCTAAACTGCCTCATGATTCTTTGATGCTTTCATCACTTTCGGTTTCATAAAAGCTAATGCTGGCATCACATCAAAGCACACGTGTAAGAGGCATTTATCCTTCATGTATTTACTCTGTCCATGGCCGTGCCGTGCCACGTCTCAAGTTAATTTAATTAATAAAATAATGTCAAAACTATGTGCTGCCGCACTAACTTGGCCCGGCTTAGTGGTAGCAATAATGTGTGAAAGCAGATTAAGTTTACCTATGTTGTCATTATTAATGTACTTGTTGGAACAACATCCGTCAGTTGTACAACTCGTACATTTCTTCCGCAGTTGTGACCTTTGATTAGTTGATTACAAACATAGTTGACATTTACGAACTTGATGATGATGGATTTGGAAAGACAACTGTATGTATGTGTTTTGTTTGCTGTTCTGCTCTGTCCCGGAACTGTCACATAGAGTGGGAAAGAAACTTTCTCTGGATCATATAAAGTTTTGGAACTTGAGGGAAATAGCCTTGATGATATGATGCACGATTGTCTATTCATGTCAAAATTTTGACATTTTGGATAGACATCTCATTACGAATCCACAATTTTACAAGTAGAGTGACTGAGATAATCAGGCTAATAAATTAGAAAAAAGGGAAAAAGCATTATTGTCATTGTAGATACGTGCAGACTGTGTATACAAGTGTGGCTCTTCCAGTATTTTCATTTTGTTCATGAATGAATAAAGCGTCCTTCATTCAAGTATCACTCACATTGCAATTACCCACGTAGTTACATACTCCATAATTATACAAGGTTTGGCAACTTTTTATCTCTGCATGTTTTTTTTTCTCTTTTTTTCGGAGAAAAAATGTGAGAAACGTAGCACGAGTTTATTATTGTTATTGCAATTTAAATGTGTGAGCTGCTTCCATTTATTGGAGTTAGTTAGCATAAGAATGAGCTTGCAGCCGGTCGTTGTGGTGTGAATTGTAAGCAAAAGTTGAGTTTGTAATGACTACTTTTGGCTTGCTGGAAGAAAAGAATAACATTTTCTCATTGTAGAAGTGCACAAAAGTGGAAAGCTGGGTGCACAATAAAGATACTTATCCCTTTATGCTCACTCGTTCACTTTCTCCTTTACTTTCGTCTGGTCTAGTTTGTCTACTTTATACATACTTTCTCCACCATCATTGCTACATGGAGTGGAAGTAATTAATAATTAAACACTTTGTGACATTTTACAGAATAAAAGGAGCTAGCTACTAACTAACTAACTTACTAACTAAAATGATGCAGTGTTAGAATAATGTTTGGGAATTTTGGCGAACGAGCAGTGAATATCATGATCAGAGTTGTAACTTAAAATGACTTCTAAATGTTTTTAAGCAAGTGGAAAAAATATTGTTTGGTTTCTAACCAAAAATCCACATAGACTGATTCAATTTGTCATTTTTACTTGATTTTGCTCATTTTTTGCTGAGTAGAAAATATCCCAACTTACCCCAAACTAAATACAATGCTTTGGACAAAATGGTAATTTTTGCTGGTAAATTCCAGTCCGATTTATTCCATATTTCTAGACTTTCCTGGAGAGAATAATAATGGTAAGTTGTGATAATTCTTTCATGCACTTCCACAGGAGTAAATGTGTCGTTTTTATTTTCTTAGCGCTGCCAATTTTCACCATTCCAAATTTTGGAATGGTTCTGCCTCTGTCTGAAGGTTGTTCTATAGAAATGAAAGGCACTGTTCTGTTCATACTCATTCACATTTCAAAAATAATGTTTTAATGCTCGAGTGTGCTTTTAGTAGAGTGAAAAATAAAATAAAGGAAGGAAAGGAAGCAATTGTGGAGAAGGAGCCAAGAAATTTTGTGCTGTTTGGATTGGAATGAATTGAAAAGTTATGCTGTATTGGTGCATGATATGAAATGTGTACTTGAAACGAGTGGAAAAGAAAAACACGTCAAGTCAAACTCAGCTCAGAAAGAAATTCAAAGCAGTCTGGGATCTCAATAATCACCTCATCAGGGGTCCACCGTTATATTCTTTGCTATTGCGAAAAAGTGATTTTGTCATTTCCCAGTCAGTCGCATTTTAGCTTTGTCAACTACAGACTTTCTCCTACAGTCTCATATCAAGCATTACAATTTACATTATGTTATTAGAAACACCAAAATTCCTATTTTTCCACTGACTGACTGCTGTGGCTGGATTTTAACTGTTGACTTTGCAAATTTTAATTTGAGACAAACAATTGTCCCCAGAAATATGAAATTGGACCCAGAGGTGGACTGTCGACTGCACACATTTTTGTCATATTGAAGTAATTATTACAATTTTCATACAGCGTGATACAGAAAAGCTATAAAACATTAAATAAGTTTGTCTACTTTCTATCCGTCAGTGATTGTCAATGTTAATTGAAGTAAAATTGCAAAAAAAGTAAAACGCTCAATCTTTTCTTGGTCAGAAACCAATAAGGTATGTTTAAGTTATTTTTCATTATAATTGGTAGATTTTTCAAAATTCATTTTTAATTATTTCAAACTACTTGTGCTCAAAAATCTTTGCAATTACAAGCAATATAAGCAAAGGTTAAGTTTCAACTTTGACAACTTTGATATTTTAAGAGGAAATTACTTTAATGAAGAAAACAAAGTTGTTTTATCCTTCGAGCACGGTTTTTGACTTAGGTAATTACAAAAAGTAAACACAAAAGTAAATACATTTCGCTTTAAGTTTTGAAATCCATTTTAGTGATAGAGGATTTATGTTCAGATTTGATTGCAATCTGCAATATAAATCCATGTGAGCAACTAAGGACAAAGTTAAGGACAACTTTACTGCTGTATTCAACTATACTCAAACAATTTAACATGACAAGACTGACTGACACATGCATACTTTCTAATAGAAAACGAGAAAGCAAAATTTTCCACAAACTTTCTCAGCAAGCTTATCCGGTTTGATTTCACAACCAACATCAAGGGCAAATATAATTTGTATTTATAGATAGTTGAGTCATTTGAATTATCCGAAAATTACAATGACAAGGGAAGTAATAGTAATAATAATAATATAATAATCATTTTTTGATGTCCCAAAAAAATCCACAAATAACATCTTTTTCTAGTAAAGATAAGATTGACTTTTCTAAAGAATAAATTGTATGCTCCACTTCTCCAAGCGATACTTTCCCCATCAATATCAATAACAATAATCTGAATCAGATTGGATTTTTTTGGTACAAGGACCTAGTGGTACAAAAATTACTCATCGATTGATGAAACACTAGACGTAGACTTCCTTTCCCATTTCTCCACCTTTCTCATGATGACGCCATGTTTATAGGCCACATTAATATTACATGTACATAAATACATCATGAAGTGATTATTATGACTACGCTTCTCTAACACCAACTTTGTGTAACATGGTATAAGTATGACCTAGCCACGCTGCATTCTTCATTTTTCCTTTCTTTCTCTTTTTCTACGAGCAAACAAACGACAATGTCGCTCCTGGGGACAAGGCGAAAAAATGTGCGGAAACTGGTGGGTTATGTAATATAATGTAACATAATATCATATCATCTCGAATAAATTCATCGTTTGGCAAGCTCTTCTTCTATTCTCACATTATTATGATTACGGCGATATTGCATTTATTTCCGCCTGAGATTACTTTAGCGAAGCTTAACTTGAACTGCGTAAGATCGTTTCATTTTCTTACTCAGACTTGTTCTTTTCGTGTTCTTGCCATACCAAAAAGATATTAATCCAAGCAATGGCTCTTCTTCCCCATTCTGCTTACTTCACCTCGGAGAGTAATCTGGTAATATTTTACGGGGATGCTGCAGAATTTTCCCTTCTTGCGTATTATGATTATCCATTGTTACGGTACTGGTAAGTGTACATTTTATAGCATCATTGTCTAACTTGTAACGTTATTTTTATCTAAAGTTTAAATAAGAAGAGTGAGGAAATTTTATGCGAACACAAAGCGCTTTCAATAATGAGCAAATTCAAATTTTTTTTACATAATGTAAAGGTCAGGGAGTAAAAACTGTTTACTTTTAATGGAAAACACCATCCGCTAGTGTAAAATGATATTAGCCGAAAATGACCAAAAACGGTTCAATTTGACATTGTACAGAACAATATTTTGCAAATCATGACATTCGGACAGACAACGAGAAACAATCCATGTAACTTTTATCCGGAAGCTTAGTAATGTGAAATGCTATATAAAGTGGTAAATTCCACTTGGGCTTTTCCACATGATTTCCGACTCCTATTTCTTCGTATTCATATTTCGTGGTCCAGCTTAGAAAACGAGTCAAGAGACATGAAGAGTCAAGTAGAAATTTGTTATGTTAGTTTAAAACATCTTGTCACTGTGTGTGCCTACAATGAGTCTAAAATGTGTTGTATCCATGCATCGCATCCATATCTATCCGAATGGAACACTGAACATACAAAGACACACATTGAGAATATTAGGCAATTTTTTTCCTGGTCTCATAAAAAATTCTCTCTCCCTCTGTGCCTAGGAAATGAGAACGAAGTGAGCTTATGGCATCATGACAATTATTAATGAAGAAATCATGATTGCAGCGTTAAGCGTTGCACTCGGAATGAGAATGTGAGACTGTGAATATATAGCACAGATTTATTACAAAAATGGGGACGGCGAATTTTACAGGGTGCTTCAAGAGCGTAATGTATATCTGTGTGGAATAGTTATGTACGGCGGTAACCGTAATAATGAGTGAAATAGATGAATGAGTACGTACCTCCATTCATTCTACCCTCTTTTCTAAACCAAGATTTTCATTTTTGTTGTGTATCATTACAAACATTTTTGCCGTAATTGTTGCTTTGTGTTGGTACTTTGGTACTGAAACTGATGCGCGTCATCAACGAGGAAGGAGGAAAATGTCTTTTTCTTTTCTTTACGCGTTTCTGTGTTTGTAGTAGTTAAATAGTTCATGGATGTCCATTAACTCGTAAAAACATCAAACATAAAAAGTAAAACAACACTACAGGTGAAATTTTGTACGAGAGAAAAGCTCAAGCTTTTACTTCCGACTTGACATGCTATTTTTTATTCTATGCTTGTGAAACCCTCGTCGTTATCATTTTGACATACGTAACTCATAAAGTTGATTAGAATCTGTGGCACGTCGTTCGTACACATCGAGATTGTATACAGAGAGATGTGTGAAGTTTTTTTGTATTTATGTTTGCTTGCAAAATAAACAAAAGCGAAGGTAATGAAACATAGACAGAAGAATGGACACGCAGGGAGAAAGTGAGTAATGTGCGTAGAGACTACAGACATAAACGTTTAGGACTGAGCAATTTCCCAGTTTTGAAGTAAAAAATCCACTTTATTTACAATGACGTAGGTATTAGTAAATTAAATAAATCATCCCTCACAATTTCATCTAGGCATTTGTAGAAATGCCATGATTAAGAAATCTGTTTCAAAACTTTTTGCTTTATAAAACTTTCAGATTCAACCAAAACAGTGATACTGGATAAAAAGGTTAAAACCAATGAAAAATCCTTTACTTTTCACATCCTTGACAAAACATAACAGCGAAAGAACTAATCGAGCTAATTGTACTGTACGTCGCTCGTCGTTGCTTCTTCCTCTGTATGCATGTAGAAAAGTGAGATGCCTTGAGAATGCATTAAATTAACCAAGTGGGACTCACTTGTGATTTTCCTTCCTTCCATTTCTTCACTCTGCTTTTCTTAGCTAACCGTTATTTACAAGTTACCGTACCTTACATTTACATTACATATAACCACTTATTACTTAGGTATTTCGTTTTTCATGCTGCTGTGTCTCTAATAAGGTAGTAATGTACATCTTAATTGAGAGTGGAAAGCTAAGATGTGAATTGGCGCATATAATACACGTACTGACTAATCGTAAGTAGTAGCAACGTGATTTCAGCGTACTCGCAGAATAGAATGCAATACGGTAAATGCGGAGAGTAAGTTTATCGTTTTCTGGAATTTCGCTGTAATGTAGCATAACGATAAAGGAGAATTCTCTTTACGGCGAAGAGAAAAGAAAAGGATGGAAAATAAATAGAATATGCCTAGTCACTATATAGGGAATGAAGGTAACTAAAGTGGGGAAAAATATACAGGGCATTAAGTAAGTAGTGTGTCTGTCGTAAAAATAAAAATCATAGACAATATCTTCTTTACCTCTTTACTTCACTTTGCTAAGGTGCACAGAGTCAGTGCACCACTTTATATTACCTATTATTATAACTATTACACTCTTGTACTCATCAGCTCCTTTTCTCGGTGCTCTACTCCGGAGGTATTACCAAATTATGGCTAATGGAATGACATAACTCTTCCCGTGTAGTGCAAACTATGTATGTACAAAATGGAATTGTGTGCCGGGAAGGAGCCCCGGTTTTCTTCCTTACTCTCTGGTGACTTGCGGATGGATAAAAAAGAAAAAGAAAAGAGAAACACGTCCTTTCATGGTGGAAAATTCACACAATTTTCGATGGTGTTTTGGAATTTCTGGGGAAGCAAACTGGGTCACTAGTTCATTCTTCAATGGGGAAGGGCGACACACACGTTTTTAAATTGCATAAGAAAATTTTTCATCATGGGCTAATGACATGACATGATGAGTTGAGATAAGACAATAATCCGCTGGATATATGAGTACGTTGTAAAATTACGGCTACAGTTATTTCCATTCTCCACGAATTAAATGTCTACTTTATTACTGTGCTTTCATCAAAGGAAAATTGAAAACAGGCATGATTACAGTTTTGAAATTACAGCTTTCTCCTGAATGACTATTGTGCAATTACATTTTGGATATTAATATTTTTATGAGCGTGACATTTCTGTTTTAATGAAGTGTATCCACTACAAAATACAACAATGCATTCGTCATAATATTATACTGTGTATAAAATGATGATATGCAAATTCTGGAACTCGCTTTGTATCATTGCGCTACAATAGTGTCGTTTCTGATGGTCTCTCATTTCATTTCTTTTTTGTAGTTGATTATCGCTGCTGGATTGGAGTGTAATAATATGAAACCATGTAAGGTTGTAAAATTTCATCGTCCGAGAAATTAGAGTAGTCTCGTCTCTTGTTCGTTTACATAGTCAGTGTTTCACTGCTTCATGCAAACAATGTCTGAGATGAGAGGTCTACAAAATGAGGATGAAACGAGATGATAGTATTTCTGCTGTGTGGTCATTGTGGAAGGATAGAATGAAACAGGCCTCTGGCTACGTGGAAGTTTATAAGTTATTTCTCATGTTCACGTTCTTTCCCGACTGTAGTAGAACGACGCAAGTTTTGAGGACTTGAAATGCACTTTGAGTTAAAGTTGAGACTTTCTTATTCTTAAATCAACTCACATAACTTACATGACATATTATGGCTTCGGCAGCCCTCCGGATGTTTGGATCCTTATGGTATACAAAGTAAAGACACGCGTGGGAAAACCACAAGAAAACGTATTCATTCTGTTTCTCCATATTACGAATAGCAGAAAACGTCACTTTTCTTCTTGGGAAAATGTTTTGAATTGTAACTAGCTCAAAGTATTGAAATTAGTCGGAGTAGACTTCAGTGGAAAAATGTCAAGTGGAATTTATTGGCCTTTTCAAGTTTTTTCTCCATCGCAAAGACTGCTCAGAATTAAGAAAACGGTTGCGTATTTTGTGTCTATAACAAAATTATGTTTATGGCTGCTGGAAGGGAGCAGAGCAGAATGAAAATGAAAAACGGAGATCAAGATGTTGATAGTGGAGTCCTTCCAGGAAGGCTGTTTTTACTGAAAATGATTCATCGACCTCATCCTCTAGCTGCTTCTGTTTTACAACATCCAGCGCTGAGAATGAAGAAGAAATCTGCAACTTTCACTGCATTAGAATTGCAGAAGTTGCAGCAGCGATATTATTTACGAGGAACAAAAAGAATCAGAGTTTGTGCCTTTGCTCTGCATTTAAAAAACTGAGTCAGGCAAACAAAGATTTTTGGTTAGAGCGGAGGGTATTTGGGTCCCAGAAGCGAAACACGAATAACAATGAGGTCATATGGGCTTTCTCCTGAAATTTTACTCTGTGTGAATGCATGCATACATCAGGACAAGACAGGGGAAATGACTCGATTGTAAAGTTATGTTATTTTAGTTATTATTACACTTTGCACCAATAATAATGAGGATGCTCAAACTTACAAGGAAAACTTGCTTTAGGTTATAAGAAAAACGAAACTGACTGTTTGCATGAATAAAAGTCACATTTGTATGAAGAAAAAAGCTGCCGTTTGCGCTTCCCAGTAATGCGCTTAAATTCGCGTGTGGACATGGTCACAGGAGGGGCATTTTTCTTCCTTTCGTATTCATCTTTTCGAAACTAATGGGAAATGGATGAATTTAAAATGGCGATCTATGCCTATGCCTTTGCCATTTGCTGTAAAATACTGAAAAAAGAAAATCGAAAAGAGTTATGAAATTACTGCAGAATCATTTTCGTTTTTCTCTGTAATAAATATAATGTAAGTAAAAGGTTGTGTGGTACGAATGTTCATAACTCTACCGACGAGAACAAGAGCAGAAGAGATGCATGGACCTTGGAAAATACCACAGTGGAAAAATGTTTAATTTGGAGAAATACAACAACGACAACCGGTGTAAGCTAATGGTAACCTAACCAGGGGTTATAAATATGTTAATAGTAGATTATGTCTAATTGACACAGTTTCGTAAAGTGTTTCACGGAAAACTGGTAAATACCATTTACAATTATTTCCACCCCTCTGCTTATCTCCAAAGCCCAAAACTGATTAAAAAAATTCCTAGACATGACGCGACGACGAGACGCCGCGCCAGTTTAAAGATAAGCGTTTAAGCATGCACAGTTTCGAGCAGATACGGTACATAATCAAAGGCGGATGTATTGGGCCGGTATGCATTTATTTTATGTTTTAAAACGCATTTTTTCTTAAAGAAAATATAAAGAAAAGGCTGGTTGAAGAAAATGGCAAGTTGCATCTTATTACAACAGTAGACAAAATCCTTTTTGGCATAAACAGCACTTTTCTTTATTCTGCTACCCTGTTGACAAAAATAGTGTGGGTAGTTTTGTTAGTTTTTTCTCCTTAAAATTGCATACTTAGATGGAATTCATCTTTGCAGGGAAAAGTGGAGGGCTAGGTTTTTTACACGTAATGATGGGGAAAACCATGCGGCTTGAGCAAACTTCAGCTTGAGTTCTTTCTTCATTCATCCATTGGATGGAATTTCCAGCCGACTAAAGCATTCTTCCGTCTGGATGCCTTTCACTGTTCTACAATGAAATGAGATGAGATGAACAGGGAAATAACACAGTGATACGGTTTTGTGTTCACCGCTTGTCTTTTTTTCTTGACACTAGTAAAAAGTTAGCGATGCGTGCTTGCAAAAAAATAAAAGACGGGAAAAATAATTGTGATTGTGATGTAGTTTTCGGTTAAAATTAACTGAAGATTGTCCCGTTTGTTTGATGCTAATTTAGAAAGCTGAATCACAAACACCAAACACCTCTAATATGTCCCATTATATCCAAATTTTTTCCTATTTGCATACTAAATTAGGACAGACTAGAGTAGTGTAGAGGCAAATAGTGAACGTGAATATGGATAACTGGAATTTTCCTGTTGGATGGTTTGCGAATTGTGTTGTGAATGTTGTGATGTGGCAATAAAATTGCCATGATTGCATACATACCAGCTACTCAAGCGTTGTATTTCATTAATTACTTTTACGATATTTAAGCCTTATTTGCCGTTGTGCTAGTTAATCAATGAATGAATTATACTAAATGGACAATGGAGCTTTAAATTGATACTAGATCTTTACGAGACACTATTGCGTAGGTACGTTTTAATAAGGAACACACTACATAAAGTAAAATAACCACAACTCAAAGAGAAATCCTAATCTAAATCTGTATCGGCTACAGAGAAGTTGGCAATGGCAGCCATGTGATTTCCCACTGGAATAAAAGTTATGGTCATAATGGAAAAATATTTTGGCTGCAAAAAATATTATAGGTAGTTTCGTGCATATTTTTCTACATTTGGTTTTTACCGATTTCCAAAAATATCCATGTTACCCTTGACTCTTAGTTTCACATGGAATTGGAAAGCACCGCCTGGTTATAGTACAGCAGAAATGTTCATTTGCAAATCTGTTTTATTCAGGCAGAGTGGATTTGTAATTTTTAGCCAATTTATCACTACTGATCAAGATAGAGTTAGTCACTGTATTGTACCACATCACACAATAGATCAGACAAACAAGAGAAAGCAAAGCGTTTTTCGATAGTATATATGCATATGTAAATATACGTATCATGGAAATAGTAACTTTCCGCTTTTTGGCTTGTCTCTCTCTTTCGTTTGGTTGTGTACCACCTAAATGTTTCATTGAGCACGTAAGTGTTCCATTTTTATGCTTAAAAATAAATAAAAACTTGGCTAATATTTTGCAGACAGCTGTGTGAAATTTTTTATTTAAATGAGAGAAGATCAATGCTGTTACCGTTGTACTCTGGAAACGATCCTCACTCTCTCGGGCATGCATCAAGCATTAATTTGATTCTGGATCTGGTCAAGCGGTGGAAATATCTCTGAAGTCATGGAGTACAAAGTGTACACCGTATGTTATCTATAGACTAGGACGTAACTACGAGTCTCATTTTGCATATTGGCACATTACATTAGATTACGTGCAAGTGGATCGTTCCTCTTTTGTTCTCTATTTTATGTTGTCTGCATCAGTTCACAACAATTTGCATTATACACACACATCACGGACACGAAAAACTCGAATGGTTTTTATTTCAACACTCAAAAGAATGTTGCTCTTTTGAAATGGGCGAGGATGGTTGCATGCATGTGTTTGAATTCCTTGGAACTGGAGCCGAATCTGAATATAACCCATTGTGTAAGTCAAAGGGAACCAGGCAAAGAAAAAGAAAAGGAGGGGGTGTGAAAGAGAAGGCGTATCTTTTGAAGCCATTATCTTTCTATGTACACAAAAAGGATGCGGTCTTTGGAATGGCAATGGACAAACGGAATTTATTTAATGTATATTGTGGACCTTTTTATTTTAGACTTGTGTGAACAGTTTTAATGTTTATTTTGGATACACTTTGCATGTACGTTCTCACGAATTATTTAATTTTGGGAGCAAGTTAGTTTGTATTATCAGCAAGGTTGTAAATTTGAAACGGTGGAAAATGAAGCTTGGTGCTTTTACCGTTTTGTCCACATCCAGTACGATTCAATTATTGGCGTTATTGGATAAGTGGGGAAATGTGAAGATGTGGAAAAGTATACTTTAACAAAATTGGATAACATGCATGAAAAGATTGGTGGATAATGTATTTAATGCTTGTCATACATTGAAAAGTTTTAGACAGCTTTCGTTATCAATTACTTTTTCTTTTGGACAGACATGGGACAATTTTCTCATCTCTGCTTTTAACAGTGGCACACTTCGTATAAAAATTCGGTATTTTTGCTAGATTATAAAGTTGATGAAACTCTAACTAGCCTTTTACGTTTATCTTTACGTGAGATATTTTTTCTATTCTCAAGTGGGAATTTCTACGATTTTATAGTCGACACAAAGAAGAAAAGGAAGAAATGCGCAGAAAATAGAAGCATTGAGTTGAGGTAGGGTATAGATTTGCCGTTTCAAACTTGAGAATTTCAGAGCAGACGGACGTTTAAAAATAAAATGGAAGGGAAAATCCTTTTTCGTGAAATGAAAGAAAGACTCTTACATGTCTAATAAAATGTAAGTAGTACAGTAAGTTCAGTAATAAAATATCTTTGGGGAATTGTTGTAACTGAGTCTGTTCAAAGTGAAAGGGACGCATCGCATCATTCGCCGAACAAATTTATTTTTCCTTGGTGTAATTGATTATTCATGACTATGAATGAGTAATCTGCATAAATACGGCGGACAGAATAGGATACACGTTCCCAGCGAGAATCAAGATGTTTTTGAGAAAAAGTGCGAAAAAGACTTCTCTCTGAAAAAGTTACATACATAAACATGTATAGTTTAGATTCAAATTAAAATTTACACGGACATTCCGTGTGATACTGTAATACCTTATACGTATAAGAATATTGCAAAAAATGGCTCGGCGAATTGAAAAAGGGACTTTGTGAGAGTGTCTGTATAATATTCAAATATTATTTTTGCAGTGCGTCTTACACTTACTCAAGCTATCTTCGCTCCTTTCTGCGGATGATGTGATGCGATGTAAGTAAGTAATAATAACACACGAATGAATTTTCTTCAGTCATCCAAAGAAAATTTTGCAGTTTGTAAAGAGCTGTGGGATGGAGGGAGCTCCATCCAGCTCGAGCTCATCGATGCCAAGAAGACGTGTTGTATTATTTTAAGTTTACAATACGTGCCAGCTTTTTTGACTCTGGGATTAATTTCAAAGCATTCCATGAGCCAGACGGAGGAAGCCAGTTTGGTATAGTGACACGGGTTTGGTTTTAAGTAAGTCACTATTAGTATTTGTATTAGCCATTTATTGTTTCAGAACAACCAACTGAACTGAACTGTTTCAGAAAAAAGAGTTATGGACTTGGTATCATTTATTCATTCATTGTTCGTGCCGTCGTGCCAGAACTGCTGAGCATCTGAGAATCTTCGACTTCTCCACTTTCCTACCAGCGATGGAACGGAGGGACATTTTCTTTCTCCAGCAGCAAGCAAGCCCATGCATGCCCATGTTTATGTAAAACAGCTTTTTGTGCTGTTGAGTATCTGCCTACCTTATAAATACGCCTTTTATATAAATTATGCGAAAATCTTAGTGACTAGAGAAAGAGAAAAGGAAGCTGTGAAGGGAATGTTTGATCCGCTGAATTTTGACTTACAACGGCTCTATACGAAATGGAAATGCAGACATGGCTAATAGATATAATCAGGGCTTTTTAAACTCCCCGATTTCATGTTCTACAGTATAAGGATAAAGGAGAAGGAAATGGTTTGGCGTTTGGCAAAGAAACTCTTCCGTTTTCCCGACACGCTAAAAGCTGTTCGTATTTAGCACAGAAAGCGAGAAGAGTCTCAGAGCAGACCTCACTACTACGATGATATTGTTCATCATGATCATGCTGACGGAGACACGAACGTAGAAAGTTGGTGAAAATGGAGTTCATAAACGCGAAAGTGTAGCATGTGCCCACCATACCTATGTACGGACACTCACAAACATCGTGAATCGCCTACTATATGAAGATTTGGCTGTGCGTTTAGTGGATTTTGACTTATTGTTAGACGAGAGGAGTAGAAACAAGGAAGACAAAAGTGGCTCTTTTTCTTTCACCACGAAAACTGACAAAGCCTACGGACGTGGTAATGATCAGAGAAATGTCGAATGGCGAACAATGCCTATATGTGGTAACTTTATAGTGAAGCCTATAATTTCCCACTTCTGCAGTAAAACCTCATTTTGCCCAGATTTTAGTTGAAAAGTCCGTTTGACCGGCAAATTCTCAATGGCGTTTGAACTTGAGCATATCTTGCTTCAATTTCTTCATATTGGACGATAAACAAAAATAACTTCTAAACTATGCCAATTTTTCGAATACCATGCAGTGTAGAAAATGTAAAAATTGTTGTCCGACGGTTATATATTTATAACCACGTACTTTTCATGTTTCTACCATCTCTGAATATTTTCTTTGGCTGATATGATATTAAACGATTTTGAAGTCATCGTTGGTGTGGCTGAGGCATGTAAAAGCAGCAAAAGCATATTTCATTCATTTGACTGTGTATATCTTTTTTAACTTGCATGATATTGTGCAATATAAGCTGAGCAGGACAGGGCGGAAATAAATCACGTCGAACAAAAGATAGCGAAACAATAAATTACAGCAAAGTTGAAGTGAATGAATAAAGACAAGGAATGTCAACATTGTGTAGATTCCAAGAATTATTAGCTACTAGAGTGCAGAATGAAATGGCTATTGTGGCACACTCACAAGTTACTAGTCTAAATATTTGGATATTATTTTTTACTTGTATTAGAACAACAAAATAAAATTAACAATAATGTTTGATTTGATAATGACAAGATACCCTTTTGACTGTTGAACGATCAAACGAATTAAAAAATCGGAAGGATTTTTCTCTCTCAAGGTTGTTGAACCAAAATACCTAAGTGAAAGGGGAAATACAAAATCCAGTGTTTTAAAAGGAACCAAAGCTTGTCCAAAACTCCGATTGGAAGGAAAAGTTTCTTTTTTCTTTGACATGCCCCATCCAAGTTGGAGCAAATAAAACCTGATATCGATAATCCACAAATTTAGTACGTGCTGATCCTCCAAAAATATTTCTTCCAAAAAGTGAATCAAGACTCAGCCAAACGGAAGGAAAAGAATGCATGCGAAAAGCAGGATTTCCCCCAATTTCTTCTTTCTTTCATTTTATCAAGAAAAAAAGAATGGAAGAAAAAGAAAAGAATTGCATTTTTAGAACGGAGAGAAAAGAAGGATTCAATTCGAGTTTTTATCTTGAATCCTCACTTTTCAGTTTACACCTTAGCCCGAGACTAGACTCTAGTGATGCAAGTAATGACATGAGCGAGACTTTCTGGAAGAAGATTGACGATGTCGGGAAAAGGCCTGCAACATTCGGTTTTAAACGTTTGCTGCTTTCTTTGAAGTGTGGTATTTGAAACTAAAGTGAAATGGCATTTCAACTGGGAGAAATCTTCCCATTCCTGGTATTTAAAAATAGTATGGACGGGATAGGGATGATGAAGGAATGCTAAACATTGAAGAACATCCAACAATCAGGGTTGAGAGCTTTTCCACTGTGGAATAAATCCTATTTATTTCGAAGGACAAAACAGGCACCGAAAAGTACATATCTAAAACACCTTTTATTAATATGCGTATCACACCTCCTTCAAAACGCCCCATTTACGCAGTTTTGCATTTGCCAATTTCAGCTTTTAGACTTCCATCGGCTGGAAAGTTCCACTTTTGAACCAATCCATCCTGCATCAATGCCACTGACTTAAAGGTTTTTATAAGTGTGTCAAATTGGTCTCGCTCAACTCAAGTTGCCGCCCCCAATTTCTATGCCTAATGAATGAAATACGGAAAAGTCGTGAGAAAAATGGTGTCATCCTTTTGCGTCTTTCCTGTTTTTTTAGTTCCTTCACCAGTGGATATAGATTAAAGTTGCTGGCTAAAGCTATGATGATGACGGTGATGATAATGTGATGGCTCACCCTAAAATACATGTATACCCAAACCCGTCTTGTAGAAGAAAGTCTCACATCTCCGGACATGTTCGGCTTCCAAGTGAAGTTAACTCACTTAAGAAAGACACAAGAAGAAGACAAATTTGCATCACATTAATATTCAAAACAAACAAAGGCCCTTTTGTTTCTTACGTGGTTGAAATTACTGACTAAGTGTTATAAAATGTATGTTAGTAACGTCACATCGTACATGGTGTTAGTAAGCCGTTTCCCTAATTTATGTTTGAGAGAGAAGAAATGCAAATGCGGCGGAGATAAGAAAAAATGTCACTCTTTGGCCTTTGGACGGAGTGAATCTCATTTTGGAAATTGGGACAACCACGAAAAAGGGGTCGTTCATAACAAAGAAAGAATGAATTAGCGAGTAAGAAATAAAAAATGGCGAGTAGATTTGCTGGGGAGAGAATGAAATGAATATTGATTCGATTCTTAAGGGAGCAAGTTGGTCTAGCAAAGTTAAAATAAAATATCGATTGGATTGCAACATGAAGAGAATTTTTAATGAGTTTCCCTCAAAAATCGTTATCTTGCCTTGGTTGGCTGCTTCCCCATCCTGTCACCTACTCGTCGTTCGTTTCTTCAAGGTGCGAGAGAAAACGTGAGAAAATCCTTTAAAATAAAAATGGACCTCGAAGACTAGTCGCGGTGAGCCAAAAGAGACAAGCCCAGGAGGGACAGACAAATTATGTTGGTCGCAAAGAGTCCGTTGGTCGGTTGGTGGCATGCGGCACAGGATGACTTTGCAGTGTCTGCTTTACAGTAAAAAATTTTCACACAAGAAAGAGAAAGTTTACCATGCTATCGCTGGGTTGCAGTTGTCTCCGTGTGACAATAACTGAGTAAAAGCATAATGCAATCAGTCTAAGGTGCTTCTTAAATCTGAGCCTGGGAAGAATGTTAAATGTCAGCGAATAATAGACTTAAAGATGTGAATGTGAAGAGGAGTCGAAAAAACTTGGAAAAGAAAATGGATAAATGGATCTGCCTGAGATTTAGAAATTCAGAGTCGAGTTTTTTTGCCACTGGCCTGGATTATTTTGTAAGAATAACATGTGGAGCTTACATAATATAAAATACCTTATTTTGTTTACCTAACAATTTCTTAATAATAATTTAAAATTTTGGAAAGTCGAAATGTGTACCTTAAACATTGTCACCTTTGTTCTGTCCTCTATTTGAATTTTACACTAGAAATTGTAAATAAACAAAAAGGCCAAGGCCAGAAAAATCCATGCCTTTTCTACTTCTGATACAAAATCTTGGAAACTCTGTACTTCATATTTGCGCATTATAAAGTGAGAAACATGCAGGAATATAGAAGTATACGTAATGTATATGCATTAAAACTCAAAAAGTAGAAAAATCACATCTACAGATTTCTTTTGCACGGCAGGCAAAATTCCGATTTTTTCTTTGACAGGACAGAGAAAGTTTTAGGTTAGAGGAGGGCATGTTACATTTTTGCATGACTTGGAAAATTTGGTTTTAGATGGGTGAAAAATGGAATTATGGACTACATACTGTTGCACAATGCACACATGTCATGCAATGTCCAGAGTGTGGTAGCAGACAATGTACGAATTGGCTATGGATCGGGATGGACAAAATGTTTGACAAAAGTTTTCGAGTTGATAAAGTTGAAAACTTTGCCAGTCTATTTTTTATGTTTTACTACATGCTTCACTTTCTCAAACTTTCGTTTTACCAAGTATTTTCATTGGTGGATATGGTTTTCAGTTGCGACACACGACACGCAACACATGGAAAGGGTTGAATAAGACTACAGTATATGATCACTGGAGTTCGCGATAAAACCTTTTTATCATAACTCGGAAACGACTAATCGAAAAAATTGCCGATGACTTTTTTGAGAGAGGAAGCGATTAGACGTCCTGCCTGTCACGGTTGGTCACGGTGACCTTTTTTGTGGTCGGGTTTTAAAGCACTTTTTGCCTTTATATCGGGGGACCGAAAAGTTTAGGCCTATCGAGTTAAAATGAATTGAAAGTTGTACTGTATTCTTATCAGCACCATGACAACGACTTGTCGCGGTCCTACATCAAGACCCATTCCCTTGACAACCACGTCTATAAAAGGACCTGATAGTGGTGATGACGCTATGGTAAAGTCGTTGCCATGGTGATGATAAAAAACACTTAATCGATAGGCAAGAGTCCTTGGTTATTTTTCCCCCGATTTTCCGTTCCCGAGTTATGATAAAAAAATTTATCTCGAACTCCAGTGGACATGCACTGTACTGGTGGGTGGGGGTTACTCAAGAAAGTGTATCAAGGGAGGACGTGATAAATGATAAGATGAAAGTAAAAGAATTGTGATTTGATGCGACTCGCATCATGCGAGGTGTACAGAGAGAAAGTCCATGAAAAACTTGGATGGATATTTAGAGATCCTTGGAAATTCAATGGAAAACGAATTCGTTCAAATAAGGAAAGAAAGAATATTTTTGTTTAGGAAAAAGTCCACCTTCCATCAATTTAAAAAAATATTTTTGTTATTTCGTATCCTATAAGTGGAAAGCTAAGTTATAACAGTAATTATTAAAATCCACCTAAGTGATGTATGAATTCATCTAAAAATAAAATGTAATTAGAGCTGACTGAGAGTTGTCTAAAAATAATAATCCTTTATTTAATTTAATTTGATATCTACTTATATATTACCCAAATCGAATATGTACTAGTGATTAAATAAAATGAATGAATTCACGGTTAAAAAAAACTTTTAGTTTGGGTTGTTCGCCAATTGAGGTTGGATTAAATTATTGAGCATCATTTCATCTCGGCTCACTTTCACTTCGATCCTTCGTAAAATACTCGCCGCTTCCAGGAGATATTTTTATATTTGGATTGTGAAATGTACATTGCACCTCTGATTAAATATATAAACTTTTTCTAGGCCCGCCGTTTATCTTAGTGCTCACATTTCGTAACCAAAAAAATCACAAACATTCTTGGAACGCGATGGGTTTCGGATTCGTTCTGCGAATCAGTTTCATTCGGAAACCCAAATAAAACTATACCACACTCGGAATTATTGTGTGTTATATCGTACATCTGCACCATTACGAAACTGTCAGTGGAATCGGGGAGGGGACTACGGATGGATGAAATAAATCATTCGATCTCGTGGAGAAACATCATCAGGTGTCTCTTTGATGCTTCCTTGGCTTCCTTTCTGCCGACGATTTTAATGTTACACTATGCCCTGCTTTCTCTCGTGTTTCATTTCGTTGAATCCGAAATCCATCCAGTATTAAGACGTTGCTGAAGATCTCCGCAAAATAATAAATAAATACATCATCTCCGGTTCCTCCGAGTACAAGTGTGTAACATGGGAAAATATTTTATACATCATTGTATCAGAGCTTATCTTATCTTGTACCTTATCATACTTAGGTTGGTATGTGTGTCAGTCAAGTCATAGCAAAAGATAGTTATGGTCGTAATAAAAGAGAAATTTACAGACTTACTTAACTTACGCACCAAGATTTTCACTGATCCGAGAAAGGTATAAAAAACTTCATCATAGCTTAGCTTTAGCTTCTACGAAGAAAGATTCAGTTACAAAACGCGTACGTGAGTCAGGGATGAGAGGTGTCCCGCTTTTTTCTAAATCCTATCCCTCAGGGACAAGTTTTTACCCAGAAAAGTGAAAAACACCCAACAGCGTATTTTAATGTAATGCATAATACACCTGTGCCTATGCTTTACTTACATTATCACAATTTTTATTATGAAAATCCTCTCTGTGAAAATGTTGGATTTTCGGTGTCCAAAATGGCAAATACCGGTATCTACCATCTTATATTTTATTTCATTCTCTCATTCCTGAGTTGTAGTAAGATGTCTTGTGAATTTTACACAGACCGGCAGCAACTCTCTTGGTTCTGTATGACGCGCACAAAAAAACGAAATCATGGAGTTTTATCCTTATTTTTGCAAGGTATTTTCTTTTTGAAACTTTCATGAGAAGTTTCATTTGGTCTGGCTGGTATTACGGACAAGGAAAGAAGGAAAATGGAGACTCAGACTACAAAGACTTAGATTTTTTATACAATGAGGAAAGAAAAGAAATGAAACTTCAGAGTGACTCCATTGATTTCATTTTCTGGAAGAATGGAGAAAAAATATAAATTTCTTATATAAAAGGTAAATTTACATTTCTTAGCTTAGCTTTCACTTTATTATGCAACATAAGGACGACAGGCTGTAGACATGTATTAGATTTTAAATTTACATCCGCATTTTACTTTAACTTGTTTCCGGTTTAGACGAGTTTTATAAGACATTGTAAAGTATCGCGTTTCAAAGATATTTTATTTAGGACAAGGCAGAAAAAATGAAACCGGCAAATTGACTGACAATCTGAAAGTCGCTGTCTCGTTTCTAGACAAAGCTTATCTTTCCTTATCTTATCTTTTCTTATCTAAGCCTTTGTTTTGCTAAACCCCAGTTTTGCTTTTTAAAATGTTTCAAAAATGAAACGGAAGGAAGGGAAGGGAAAGCGGAAACAAAAGAAAAGTGAAAGTGAGTGGAGCCGAGATTGTTATTTTTCCCCGCTGTACATCTTTGTACATCTATAAAAGTGTAAAGTAAAATACCTATACAGTAAAAATACACTAAAAATCTTTTATTTTGTTAGATCCTTATTTTTTCTAGGTTCTATGCATAGAATAGAATTATTTTGGGACTTCATGAAAATAACTAAGTAACTCTGGTTTTGTTGGAAGGGGTTTAGGAGGGAGTGCTCGCTTTGCTCCTCCGACAACTTGCATTAGTTTCTTCTACTACTGTAATGTTATAAAACATTTCAGCATTACCTCTCCAAGAAAATGGCAACTCTCCACATCAACTTTTTTACTGTACACAATAACGAAGCACATTTTCCTTTCTCCACACTGATACCATCTACCTACACGACTACATGAAGAATAGTCTACAAAAGCAGTAGGGTTGAATGGCATCAAATCCACGTCTTTGTCTACATAATGGAAAAATCCATTGGAGCCATTTCCCAGACAATAGTACCCAGTAGATTGCTGGTAGACACGTGATAAAAACCGGTCAAACTTCCACCCCAAACATAATTCCACTTCCTTTTGAAACCTTGGATGTAAAAGTGAAAACTATGTGCGATTGTTATGCAGGTTTAGATTGAGCTTTAGCGTAACTGACTTTCCAACTCTTCTTCCGGATGCCTTCTTCAACTCGCGTACAAGAAAAGAAACTCTTTCTTTCTCCATCTCACATCCACATGTTTCCTCCTCCTTACTCTGTGTTTTCACTTTTCTCCTTTTATTTTCTTCTTGAGAAACGAATCGAACGTGTCTATTCCATGCAACACACACACGCATGGTAAGAAAAGAAGAGCGAAGAAGAAAAGACATGCATTTTTACTCGAGCTGAGTTGAATTTTCCAGTGAAGAGAGGAAGAAATACAAAGGCTGTTGTACTTAGTTTCTTATCATCAGGCAAAGTAAGTGGAGATGTGGAGAAGGAAGACGGTGAAAGCAAAAAGAAAAAAGAAAAGAGCCGTCAGTCCGGAGAAACAATTTACAAATTCAATAAAAAGCTTTCTTTTCAATTTCACTTTCTTAAGACTCTACTACTCTTTGAAAACTCTGCAGCGAAACGACAACGACCTATTTTTTCTCTCCCTGATATCTACAGCATACTTTTCCCCAAGTTTCTAAATGAACGTTATGATTTCATATACTGTCTTCTAGCACTACTGCTCCAGTCTAGTGAGTGTCAACACCAAAAAATGGAGGGAAAATGCATTCTATGTTCTTATAATGATAAGGAAGGATCACAGGATTTTCTCATTCATATCCGCATTGTAAAATTGTAGCTTGCTTGAGCATGAACAATGCAGATGTACCTACCTTGTCTTGTCAGTTCCATTTGCACATTTCCGGAACAGAGTTAAGTTAATATAACAAACGTGATTGACGGAATGGAAAGAGAGAGAAAAAAAATCTGAAAAAAATGGAGTCGATTTGATCGATCCGTTGGAAATTTTTTCTGCTAGCGACAGGAAGACAGGACAAGGTGAAGTGATTGAGTGAAAGAAATGCAAAATTTAATAATAATGATTCGTCATAATTTCGCAAATGATGAAAATCTTATTCTTGAAAATCTTGTTCTTATGCCTATATACATAAGATAATGATACATTTTCTTTTAGCTTTGCTTCCAGCCGTTGGTAATGAGGGGGACGATCATAACATAATTTAACACGACTCACTGGAGCAAAATTGGAAAGAGGGGATCGAGTGAAAAAAAAGAATGTCATCGGGGCACGAGAGATGAAAAAGAGGGCGGCCGAATAGAAAAAACTGTGACTTCAATGTTACACCGCAGTACTTCAATTCATCTCCAGAATTCCACTTTTTATTTTCAAACTTCAAAGTGAGGTATTTCGCATCTGAAGTATCATTTTCCCCGTCAAAAACACTCTAGTCTGCAAATTTTAATAGACTGTCTGCTTTTAGGTTTTAGTGGTGAAGGAATAAGCAGAAAACAAAAGAAGTAAAATTCATGCTGCATCATCATCAGAATCACGACAATTTGTCCTTGCGTGAATGCTGCATTGTGCATCTTTAAAATGGACAAATTTCATGGTGAACGAGGCATCATAGCATCATCGTCATCAATAATATGATAAAATTGAGGAAAGTGAAAGTGGAGACAGAAGACAAATAACGAAAACAAAACCGACGGAGAATAAAACATGTTTGTTGTATGTTCTTACAGTGAACATTCGAAGACCGCGACGAATTTTATTAGCATGAATAGATCAAAAGAGACAAATGGATGTTAACACTGAACACACTCTTGTCATATTTTATATTTTCTGGGTTTGTTTGCAGTCATTTCTTACTCCTCGAAGGATTTGAGTTTATGGTTAGTCACACTTTCAGTACTGTTGCGCTCAGCAGACGGGTTGAGGAATTCTCACGGAGTATAGACGCACAGGGTGGAACTGGAACTGTGACTCAGCCTGTCCTTAATCCCCCAGTTTAATATGATGACAGACAGGAGATTGGCAAAAAACGGAAAGGGAATTGGAAAGGACGAGCATGGCAAGGAGGAGCCGGACAAGAAATGAAATGAGGCGACCAGAGAGGCTGAACTAAGCTAAAGAGGAGATGAGATGTGATGACGATGAGATGAGATGAGAAAAAGGATAAGCGGATTTTCCTTGGGAAAACATTGAAAATGGAGGAAAAGAGTCAGTCAATCCGATGAATGAATGAATGAAACTCGAAACTTGAGCTAAGAGAAAATCTCTTTGGTTTCTTCTCTTCCTTGCTTTTGCTTGAACACCTTTGCATAAGCTGGGAAGAGGAAAAATGGCAATTTGAAAATTGCTTTTTCCCTCACTCTCAGATCATTGCAGAGTGAAAGTACTAAAAATCTTGATGATTTTTATGTCCCTATTTCTAGCAGCATAAAAAACCTGATGATGTAAGTCTATCCTTGGTTGTAAACTTTTTTTTTGAAAAATAAGAAAAAATCAGCCTTTTCCTAACATTGAATAGACTGCTTGACTATAGTGCGTTACGTTTTGTGCTATGTACCACCGGAAATGGGAACAATTGGATCTTATCAGAACAAAGAATTATTCGTTTCATTTCCTACACACACCGTCGTAGCTTATCATTGTTTTTCGTGATTTTTTGCCTTTCGGTATTTCAAATGAAAAGGTCATTTTCGTTTTTGTCAGTATAAGTTTAAAGGGAGGGATATAAAGGGGGAAGATTTGGGAAGTTCGCATGAAAATGAAAGAGGAAATCAAAATGAAAATAATAAAATGGATTTTGTGTGGCGTGTTTTGTGGTGACCATTAAATGGTGCATGAATGCACAGCAGAACGAGCGACTGAAATGAATTTTATCTATGCCTTTTATTTCTTCTGTCCGAGAGTTGAGCTTGAGCCAGTTGAGTTGGTAGATGGGTCGTTATAATGACATTACAAGTGTAAGCAACCAACCATGGTTATGTATGTTATTCTCTGAATTCAAGCTGAGTTGGGTGCCCACGTAGAGACTCACCATTTCTACTTTTACACGGTGCGTTGGCCCAGCTTGGATATGGAAGAAAAAAGACAATTCATTTTTGATTCACTTTGTCCATCTTGACCAACGGCCTGCAACAGGGCACAAGTCTTGATCATCTCATCTCCAATACATAACTTTCCATATTCTACCTTCTTTTGCACTTTCTCTTCACCTTCTCCGTGAGATAACTTTATACTTTTAGAAACATCCTCTCTGGGGTTTGTCCCTTTTCCTTGTGTTTGCTTGGAAGGAAAAAATTATAAAATATATTTACCCTGATAAGCCTGTTCACTAGAGGCGTCACAACCGGGAGTCGCTGGGGGAATGTGACCCACTTTGGGAAAGTGTAGTGATTACCAGTACACCATGGAATGGATTAGGAGGATACTTGAACTCTGAAAACATTTTTTAACTGGACTTTTAGATTTATAAAAAAAAGAAAACCTTTCAAGTACCTATGTGTTAGTACATAGTATCACCGAGTTTCCTCTTTGTATTCCCCAAGTGGTGACGCCACACGCCACTGCTGCTTTTCACAGTTGAGTTCGTGGATGCTTGTGGAAAGATTTTTTCCTGTAAAGTAATGC
>VYYJ01001368.1:0-31777 GCA_021029165.1 Cyphoderus albinus | reverse complement strand
AATAAAACATTGTTTGTTTTAAAATAGACAAAGCGATAAAATATTGCGCTTTATTTAATAGTCATTATTGTTCATTTCAAGTACAGAATGGTGTGTGTTGAAAGAAGAACTTGTATTTTCATACAAAGCATTTGGAGTATCGTAATTTTATTTTTATAGATAGACTAAATGCGAGTGATTATTTAAAATGGGAATACATTAAATATAATTAAATAAGTAATAAAACAAATGATTCAACACCGGGTCTCCAATCGAATCGTCAAAAGCAAACAAAAAATATTATATATTTCTTATGATAAAAAACTGCGTGTATAACAGTAAAACCGTAAGCTATTTAAGTATTATAAACTCAACAATTTGCAAGCTCGTACATTTTAAAAGTAACAAAACCAAGATTTCATAGTTGTCTTTGCTTTTTGGCTTTTTTAGACTTGGAAGAAATTTTTGGCAAAACATTTAACTTAAATTCAAGTTCGGGCTGACTACAATTTTAATTTTACACTTTCCCGGTGTGTGTTTATCTATGAACTTATAAAATATCCATCTTATACGGTTTCTAAATATAAAATATTATGTGATAAAGAAAAGTGAAAATAAACTAGCAAATGTTTATAAAGTAAATTGTAATGCTTAAAAGAAATCAGTATAAAATGAGACTCATTCATTATCAAATCACTGCGAAGCAGATTACATAATTTAAATGTATCTCTGTTCAGAAACGAAATCGATCAAACTAGATGGAAGAGGAAGATGTGGAATCAAATCAAAACGGACGTTTTGACGAATCACTAGACGACTTAGGTATAACAGTGACTTCACCTGGAAAGTTAAAAAAATCGAGAATTTTAAATAATTTTATGTATACAAGTTTTAATTTATAATTAATAACTGCGAAAATTTACCTCCGTAAACCTAGAGATGGGTTTGGTTAAACGAACCGGATATGATGTTGTAGCATTGTGGGATCGACGAGGTTTTGAGTAACAAAATATCCCCACCTCTGAATATGCAATGCAATGTTGAATAAGCTCTGCCACAGTATTGAAACTATCGGCATCGGGTGACATGTAAAAGCAAAACTGGCCGTTTCGATATTCAATACGGGTGTGTAGCGTTTTGCCATTACTGTAAACATTAATAATTTGATGGGTTTTCGGTTTTCATACGACCATGATTTAAAAACTATAAATGTTTCTAATTATAAATGTTTCCACTAATTTGATACCTGTTGAAGCTCAGGCTTAGAAGGTAGTGATCGGATGAGGAATCCCTTACAACAAAGGCTCCGTCTGGCTGATCTTTCAGTTTGAGTTCCGCTTCATCCTTTGATAAGCCACCCCAGTACCAACTTCAAAACAAATTGCATAGTCAATTAAACTTCTAATACATATATCGTGTAATAAAAATTGCTGCTCTGCACATCATTAAAATAATTGAGTACCCATAATGCAAAAGATCCTCTAATTCTTTAGTAAGGCACTTTGCTGGTTTCGGAGAAGAACTTTGAATGGGCACAGGTGGAGGAGTGCAAGGTGGCACCATTACATTATTATCACGTATAAAATCAAGTTGAGGGGAAGATATAACAAACGCATCAGAGCCCACTACTTTTCTACCAGTTCCATCAGGGCCACCATTATTACTTCCGTTTGAAGCTGAGACATTGACTGACTGATCGTCACCATCCCGATTTTGGTTATTGCTCCCGAATGTAAAACTAGTGGAAGTTCCTGCGACGGTGGCATTGTCATCATTTTGCACAGTGACTTGATAGTTGCTTTCAGTTAAATCAGGATTGATCATAGCACCATTGTTGTTGAAGATTGAATTGTCTGTAATTGTATCTAAACTACTGGCTGCTTTCAGTCGATAACGGGCACTAGACGCCTTTGAAGTGTTTGCGTCCACCTCATCATTTTCGGCATTTTGAGAAGCTGCAGACGATTGCGGAAGCTTGACTTCTTCAGGAAATAATGTGCCTGTAAAATTTAATTCATTGCATTCAGTTTTGCTTACAAAAATATAAAGAGCTTGCAAAAAAATGCGTTATTTTCATTTACCAAACTCTGTGGATTTAGAGTCGACAATTTTATTCCGGTCCCTTCTTCTTTTTCGAAATTTTGACCTCAGGTTGTAGAACAATCTCGCAGCAAGGTTTTTTGTCGAAGTTGAAGGATGGAGGTTTGAGCTCTCAGAATTTGTATTTGTTTCATTTGGAGCCAATCCATACATGCTAACAGATTTGTTTGGAACTAATCGTCTGGGAGCAATTTCTCGATCGTCATAAGCGTACCCATATTGATCATCAAGTGCCATTGAAATGGGCCTATCATAATCATCATTTCCAGATTCGCTGTTGCCACCACTTGCAGCAATCAGATTGAACAATGATATCGAGTTTTTTGTGTTTCGAATGCTTGACCGGATATTTGAAGTGGCATGCGGTGGCTTTTTGATATTGTTGCTCTCATAATTTTGATGGTTTAAACTCCTCGTTGAGCTGAGAAATTCTTTTAAACTTCTAAACTTGCTGCTTGAGCCAGATTTCTTTTCCATGATTAATCTATGCTGACCAGGTATATATCCTCCAAATGCAGCTGAATTCATTAATGATCATTTATCATATCAGTTAATTGATAAAACATATTCATATACTTTTTATGTTTTTACAATAGAACCACTTACCTGAAATGGATTGTTGCGTGTATTAAGTCAAATTTCGCTTATAGTAAAAGTACTTCATCAAGGAATATTCATTTCGGTTCCAGTGATTATAAGTACTCAAGTATCAGTTTGTTTGGAAGAATTTTAATTTTTAAGTATCAGGTATCTGGCAGTGTCAATTAAATGAATGTGACGGACACTAAAAATTTACTAGTTTTATGCAAGGCGCATTAGTTCAAACAAGGTCACAAATGGCAAATAGGCAAATTACATAAAGTTTCTTGCTACAGAGAAGTATATTCAAATTATACTTGAATTTCGATGTTGAATGTTTACCGTAAACCAAAAAGCAGTATCACATTCACATCTATACGTACTACTTTTCTCGTGAATAAATTTTTTATCTTATCGATTCTTATCGATGATATTATTTCTTGTCACCTAATAATAAATACAATGAAATAAGTACGAAAAATGAGCGCCACTGTCGACTTTGTCTTTCTCCGTGAGGTGCGGTGAGACTTAGGACTATTTTATATCACAATTATTAAACGAAAAATAAATGTGCTGCTGAGGAAGAAGAGATACTTTCCTGTGTTGCAAGACTATCTTTTGTTTCAATTCCATTCATTCGTATCCTTTTGCAGAGAAGGATTAACATTTAAACCATGAGATGGAAATCCAGAAATAAGTATATTTGCAAACTTCAAGGTACATTTTGACTTGACTACGCTTAAACTGGCAGTCGAATAATATAGTGCAATATGCCATTCAAATATTTGTAAAATTGATGTACCACATTTGCGTTTATCACACATCACCACCACCACCACTTACTCACACCACAACAACTGCCATGTAGTCCTTTCCCTGTCTTATCCAAATTCCATTGCCTTCCCTGTTTTACTGCTTTCAGGACTGCTTGCAAATTTGCCGATTGCTGACTTTCCTATTTTGGATGCGATGGATGCCGCAATGTGGTGGTTGCAAACAGCCCTACTTATTTACTTGTTTTCCTATTTATTTCCTCCTGACAATTGGCAATCACCGTAAAGTTCAAAGGCATAAATGCAAAAGACACGATATCGACTTTGGAATTTAATTGTACTTTATCCTCAATATAAGGAAAAATGATTTACATGTTCTGCTGTTATGTGTTTCGAATGGAAAAAATCTCTGTTTCTTTGAGAGTTGTTTTCACAAGCTGGTGTGTATAGATATATTACCAGGCAGCAGTTTAAGAAGTAAGGAATCCTTACATTTTCACTCAAATGACTGATGGTCCAATCCAGAAATTCATACAGACTATGTTATACACCTTACAAACCAAATTATAATTCTAGTTCTAGTTCCTTCTTATTTGATACTGATGCAAATGCATACTGTCATAGATTCTTCTAAAATAATTACTGGGCGAGTTAACAGCTCATATCAATGCTGGGTAAGATGAATCACACGAATATCTGCATTCTTTTGAGGATCATGTTTTGTTAGTAAATATCATTCAGCATTCATAAAAATCATATCAGGAATCGGTTCAGGAAGGAGCCCCTGAGATGTTCTCCTTATATGTGACTCATTATTAATCATTCCTATGCCTTTATCATCATCTCTGGTATTTTTATACCTCAAACTAAAATTCTAATACGTATTATTTACATGTATTTACTACTAGTTTTTAACATGTTCAACCCGATCAGATCCAATATTGATTTGGTAGGATGCGGCGCAACGTGGAAAAGCGTATTGAAGGAAACTCTACCCTCATCAAGAAGCTGAGTACATGATCACCAAAGTTGTCGAAGATTTTCTATACAGACTTGTGTCGTTTTTACATGAGTCTCACATACATGTATCTCAACTCTTGCAAAATTAAGCTTTATGCGTCATAATCGTAATCTTAAAATTGCAGTCGGACTTCTTTTTCCTATTTGCGAATGGTATAATTTCTCCTTACTCTAGTCGTAGAGCTACAATCGTAAGTTACGATTCGTAACTAACCAGCTGCAAAGAAGTCAATGTATGGTAATATTGAAAAGTAGCACTGTCAGGCTGGCATTGCTTTGCCCTTTGATTTTACTATAAACGAAAACTACTTCTACCTTACATTAGCAAAGCACTGTTCGAATGGCCACCTGCAGCGGGCAATAAGTTTGCTGTGTTACCCGTCTAACATGTAAATGAATTGCCTTTTCAAGTGTAAAAGTCTTTTCGTGTTAAAACTACTTCAACCTTACATTAGCAAAGCACTGTTCGAATGGCCACCTGCAGCGGGCAATAAGTTTGCTGTGTTACCCGTCTAACATGTAAATGAATTGCCTTTTCAAGTGTAAAAGTCTTTTCATGTATTAAATGAAAGGGTGTGATTTTTCTAGCCTCTCAAGTAGAGGAATATGAAAAGTAGAGGTGGGAACAATTAACCGCAACTGCGGATAATCGCGGATGTCATATTTACCTGCAACTAATTTCCTCGCTTATTCTTTGAACCCGTTAAATACAAAATTAAAAGTCTCTGATTAAAACCACAAGCAGTCACAGTTAACTAGATTGTTAAAGTGTGACAGGTGCATGGTGGGGTCCAAAAAGTTTTTAGGAATACATTTTTATATTGGTTCTGTCATCAAAATTATATTATTTATTAATGTAACGTTGATTAGTAAGCGTTTTAATTAGTCAGCAGAAATATTTGGCTTGTGGGTATATCTGCAAGTAAAACTTTTACTGTAAAAGTAGTAGAACCGCGATCTCGTACATTTGTTTGCAAGTGCAAGCCTTTACGGTTAAAGTAAAACATGATTTTGCAAGTACGGTAACCGTACTACGGTTACTCGAAAATTCCCACCTCTAAGGAAAAGGATTAATACCTGACCTGGCTGAGTTTAGCTGGAATAATTTTTCTTCGTGTGTCTTTTTGTCCTACGAAGAACCTCGCACAGTTGTATCGTCCGTCTCGCATTCCTCCTTCCTATTACCTGTAAGGCGAACATACAGAGACTTTTGAATAGAAAAACTCTGTAGTGCAATGATTGTGCTGCATTGATAGAAATGCTTTTACATTTTAGTAGATTGTAGATTGATGTGGAATGTGAAATCTTTGTACATGTATTTTAAACCTACTCGTTCGTGTATATCGAGTCAAATTCTCTTTTCAAGAGCGAGCCTCCAAACTTCCAAGATTCTTTTTACTTGACTTCAGTATCATTGCCTTTTTGGTGAAGTGATAAGTGAAAAAAACTACATACTTTTACGTTAAACTTGCTTTAAAAATTCGCAGGTTATATGGTGAGTACTGACTTTTTACTTACTCTGGCATTAAACTGAAAACTGAACAAAGATTTCTTCGAGTTTCAGCTTTCAGGTTTCTTTAAACCTGACACTAATATTTTTCGAGAAAGATTACATTTTAAGCAACTTTATTACAAGAGAAAAAGTAGTTTCCCACTCACAGGATGAGAAAGCCTTTTAAATATTAAAAGTATGCCTATATATTTACAATTATTTAAATTTTAACATGTAATGTCATTGTCATGAATAAGTGTCGATTTCTGTTTGACGCTTTTAAATTCCGTTTAATCTTTTTGTCACCTCTGAAGTTTGAACGTAAAACAATTCTGCAGCTGAGCAAAAAGGAAGAGAACGCTGCGAAAGTGTTTAGCATTTTTGATTTTATCAATGCTTTCTCCTTTACAAATCTGCTTTCACTTGCATCCGTTTTGTACGATAATTGCTAATTATTTATACAAGGATTTTGGTATAATATTGGTATTAAAAATATTTTAATGATTCTGATTAGTCGAATAATATAAGATTCCTGAAAATAAATCGCCGAAGCGTAAAGAGTTGATGGTGAAATGTAAAGAAAATGTGTGCTCTTTTTGTTTTAGAAATCAGTTTCGTTCCTACTGTTTGTTGCTGAAGAACACTTCTATCAACATGGATAATTTGGCTGCAACTATTGACTCTGTTGCGGCCGGAGATGCGATGGAGTCAGAGGTCCAAGAGCACGAAACTATTCTTACAGCCGAAATGTTGGGAGGAACTGTGCTTCACTTGCCTAATGGACAAGCAATTAATGTGGTTCAAATGACTGGATCCTTGGAGGACACAATTAATGTCGTGCAAGTGGAAACAACGGAGTTGGGTGATCATTTGGAGGGGATGGAGGAGATTTGTGAGATTGACATTGACAGCGAGGAGCAAAATCATATTCTCAGTGAAACTGGAGCTCATGTTGTCGTTAAGACAAGCTCTGAAGAGGAGCAACCGGTTCCACCGCCTACAGAAAAAAGATCGGTTGTCCTTCCCACGATTCCATTTTCATTTCCCGGTCAGACATTTGATACCAAGTGTCAAAAGTTAATACTCAATGTCTGGGATTTCTTCAGAAGACTAAAGAAGAATCCAGATCTTTTGGATGAAATTCGAACACCTCAGGAACGTGCCGCTGCCGCATTGCACATTAGTGCAGCGACGATAGGGAAAATTGGCAAGAATTTTAAAAGAACGGGTAATTTGGAAACTCCGGGAAAGAAGCGGAATCGGGCCAAACCAGTTGTCGACTCTGTTACCCCTGACCAGGTTAGTGAATCCCTTTTCATTCATAATTCATAAGGTGCATTGAAAACTGTTGGAAATGGAAAGTTGACTTTTTAGTATAAAGCCGGAACTGAGAAAGATTGGGAAAGCTGCAGCGAAATTCGCAAAATTTCCTTTCTCTGTTTAATGAGTAATTTTAAGCTTTTATCTATTCATTATTATCTTGTCGATTACTTCTAAACCTTTCTATTTCATTGTGCAGTGCAGTATAAATAACGTAGATTATTTCCCCTCTAGGTATTTCACAGTCCAGTTTATTCCATTGTACGTTAAACTATATCACGAAACAATAAGATAAATAAAATAAACCTGATAATGAAAATCGGTGAGGTAGAGTTCATTTTACGATTCATTCAATTTATATACATGGATTCAACTAGTAATAATTAATATCAACATTACGGCAAGGAACGAACCGTAACCAAAAAAAAAAATATATCGTGACTGTAATAAAGTTATTTGCATTTACAGTTAAGAATATGTGTTTAAGCACCCACGCCCCATTCCCCGATAATCAATGTCACCATTTCGGAACATTGTCTCGTTGACAAGAGTCATTTCCTTAAGTTTACGTTGAAATGAATTAGGAATAATGTCGACTACAGACATCTTCTGATGCTGCGGATGAATTCCTCCTGGTGTCACATGTGCGAACCAGTCTCGTAAAACTTCATCCGGGTCATTTCCAGTTGCAATGACCCGGACCACCTCAGCACGTCGTCTGTCTACTCCTGAGATTTCCTTCAAATTGCTTCTGCTGTTGCATGGATGAACGACATGTTCCGCACATCTTTGTTGCAAAAGTTGGGTACTCTCCCCAAAGTAGCATGTAAAATTTTCCTCTTCTTCACACTGGCTGCAGATCCCAACATAAACAGCATTTCTTGTCAGACAAGACCCTCGTTTGGTCAGCTGGAGGTCTCCATATGGTCCCAAATTGACCGTGGCACTTCTTCCTAATTTACTGCAAAGAATGCAGCGCCTACTGTTGCAAGGGAAGGTCCCAGCACCCAACCATCCTAATAAAGCATTGTGGTTAATGTCCTCAGCCAATCCTATCAAAATACACACAAATGGTCACAATAATTCTTTCCAACTTTATGTTACATAATGATTAATTTGCAATTAATTGAAAAATATGCTCACCAGTCAAGCTGCCATTGTCTTCATTCCTGATTTCGTTCACCACCCCATCAGGTGAGCCAAGAAACGGAGTGTTCCTAGGGAGCTTATCCATAATAATTCTGCCACGGCCATATTCCAAGTGCATCTTCTTTAAATCCAGTGACCTAACTAATCTGAGGTATCCCCTTGCAGGGTTTAGATCGTTTGTGTCAAAATATGTCACCAACCGAGTCTGATTCGAACGCATAAAATCTATCAGTCTTTGTCGATAATTGTTGTCTGTTGAGTTTCGTGAATTGGTCAACTGTTCCATTTCCTCCAGCGATGGGCAAAATCTGGCATTGGGAGATGCTTCTGGTATAATGAAGGGGTCTCCAGTGGTTAAGCTCCATTCCCAAGCAATGTTTAAAGGATTTTCTGACATGACTACTCCGGTTAAAATGTGAGACTTTAAATATAAGCGTTACTTGACAGAACGTAGTCAATTTATCAATAAGTTGTTTTTACAAAAATATGCCGTAATGTTGATATTATTACTTAGTTTTGATTTGTTATGCACGGTGGACGTCGCCTAGATTTAACAGGATGGACATGTTAACGGATGCTTTTAGAACCGTACATATAGTGAACTCTGCTTAGTTTCACATGTCGCGTCGTCTCACATCGTGTTCAATCTTGTCGAAGTCGATTGCACCTTAAAAAACTTTCTGATACATGTATTACTCTGAAATATCTTTGAAAAATATCCTTTATCCTTTTCCATTTACCAGGAACATATAATACGGAACATAATTAAAGAATTTAGGGATAGCAGGTAACAAAATAATTATCTTAACGACACGACCACTTTCGTACAAGTTTGAAAGTCTCACAATAACTTTCATTTCGATTTATTTATTCAGGGTGACGCCTACTCTGCCGTTGGTATTAAACGAGTGTCGCGAAAGAATCAACTTCCAAGGTGGAGCAACTAGTTTCCGAAGAATTTTGCAGCGAATGGGGTTCAAAGGACTTTCGCATAAATTGGCAAGTTCATCTCTAAAATTAAAGTCTGTGTCATCTTTGGCGTCTTCTTCGAGGGGATCCTCTAACCGTGGCTCACTTGCTCGAGCCCACTCTTCGAATAAACACGCTCGATTTTCAATAGACGCGGATCTAATGAAAAGTCTAAGAAAGGAAAAAGAACCTACCTACATTTCAATTCCTTTAACCACCTCACCAGTGCCTCCTTCTCCGACTCCTTCAAGAAAATTTAGCTCCAAAAGTTTATCGTCTTCGAATTTGCGACGAACAATATCCTTGCCTGTAAAGTCCGAGTCTTTTAGCATCCCTAAGCAGATGACAAAAAACATTTCCAATCTCATTGGAGAAAGTAAAGTTTTACAATTCGAAGGAAAGCCTTTTACGATATCATCTCAAGCGCTCAGTTCTCTCGCTTCCAGAGGCACGGAAGGACCTCAAACGATACATGTTCTGCAACCAGACAACACAGTCCAACAGATCCAGATTGTGTACGCGACAATGGTGGAGAAGTGAGGTTTTAGAATGCACGCAAGTCATTAATAAAGATAACATATTGTGTGATATATGGTAATTATTTACTTGTCGTAACCATTTATAATACGTACTTGTAGTGAAAAAGAAAGCAAACACGAAATGACTAAAACTGACCAATGAAGATGAAAAGCTAATTAAATTCAATGTAACCAACTTTGTCTTTTTATTTAGCCCTTTTTAATTCCGTTTTAACAAAGAAGTGACAGATTTTAAAATAACTTTTGTGACGTAAATACATACTTTCAAAGTTTAATTGGAATTTGTCATTTGTACAATCAAGGATTTTAAATTGATTATTTTCAATAAAAATATTTAATTCTAGAAACTTTATGAAACCTGAATTTGTATTTTATTAATACCACGAAAATGCATAATAATATCTTCAATTTCCCATAAAAACTGTCCACAAAGTCTTACGAGTAACACCCAGATAGCTTACTCAAAAACTACTGATTTCTGAACCATCACAAAAATTATTTGAATTTAGAATTACAAATTAGCTTTCTTCAAATTGACAGCAAGGTTTTCAGCAATCTTTGAAAGAAATTCAAACGTCTCCATGTATTCACTTCGGTCCACACTGCGAAACAAAAATGTAATGTTAGGTAAGTAAATATTATTAATATTACTATTACTGAACACACTTTAAATACGTGATTAGTAAGTAAACTTACTTCATGGATCCTTTCACACAAATTGCCAAATCTTTGGTCATGGAGCCGGATTGAATGGTAGAAACGCAAGTGGCTTCTAAAACTTCACAGAATCGTTTCAGTTGCTCATTATTGTCGAGTTTAGCTCGGTGTGCGAGACCTCTGGTCCATGCAAAGATGGATGCAATTGAATTGGTGGAAGTTTCTTTTCCTTGTTGGTACATGCGGTAATGACGGGTTACCTTAAATTGAAAACAATTTTGAATTTTCCATCGTCATAAATGATATTCAGATTAATTTGTAAAAAAATTACCGTTCCATGAGCGGCTTCAGCCTCCACTGTTTTGCCATCCGGACAAATCAGCACACTCGTCATCATACCAAGTGACCCAAATCCCTAATGTCAAAATGCGTAAATCTTGACTGTATCAACATTTTCTTTGATTTTTAAAAATTATATTCCACTTTGTGTTGTGCCTTACTTGGGCCACTGAATCAGATTGAACATCACCGTCGTAATTCTTGCACGCCCAAACATATCCACCTGGAAAATGTTCATGTCAAGTAGTCAGGCATTAGAAGATTTATTCACGTTTACATAAACCTATATCTATCCAATGGAAAAGATGACATTTAACATACCTTCTGATTTCATGCAGTATGCGACCATATCGTCAATGAGACGATGTTCGTACCACAATCCCAAAGCCTCAAACTTTTTCTGGTACTCCTTATCGTAAATTTCCTGGAAGATATCTTTAAAGCGTCCATCGTATTTCTTCAGAATGGTGTTTTTTGGTGGACAGGTAGAGAGGAAGTTTTCTATCCAGAGCGTACTCCATACTAGAGTAAGCAAAGTCACGAATACTTTGGTCCAGGTTATACATGCCCATGGCCACGCCTGAGCCGTTAAACTCATTTACAACATGAGTTATAACATCGCCACCATCCTTTGGGACAAATCGAAGTTCCAAGGTTCCAGCGCCAGGAACGAGGAAATCAGTTGCCTTGTACTGATCACCATGTGCGTGACGCCCAATCACAATTGGCTTCTTCCAGCCTGGAACCAATCTGGGAATGTTATTGCAAATAATCGCCTCTCGGAATACTGTTCCACCCAAAATGTTACGAATTGTCCCATTCGGACTTTTCCACATTTGCTTTAAGTTGAATTCTTCAACTCGTTTTTCGTCGGGTGTCTAAATATAAAATGCGATGATGTCATTTGCATCCAAAATATCTAAATCTAATGTGACCTTTTTCATATCTCTACTTACAATCGTGGCGCACTTAATAGCAACGTTATATTCCTTGCAAGCATTAGCACAATCAATTGTTACTTTGTCATTGGTAGCATCGCGGTGTTCTATTCCCAAGTCGTAGACCTTTAGGTCAATGTCCAGGAATGGTAAAATGAGTTTGTTTTTAATGTCGTCCCAAATTACCCTTAATGTAAAACAGGATATTAAATATTGTCAAACAACCACTACAACATGACATACAAAAATCGGAAGAAATATGAAATATATGTGATTTTTACCTGGTCATCTCGTCTCCGAGAATATCGACCACGGGGTTATTAACTGTAAGTAAAATAAAACATCATTGCTTATCAGGAAATTCCATTGTGGAAAATATATTATGCTTCTTAAGAGAAACTTTCATAGGAAAATGTTTACTTACCTTTGATTTTTTGTGCAGACATGATCGCAGTGCTTCGGGTAGAGAAGGGTCGTCCTTTCTGTAAAAGAGAAATTTTAAATGAGTTGCGCAATTTGTTCATATTTGCATCTTTATTGCAAGATTAAATTATAAAGCGCTCATATGAATTATGAAAATCGAACATTACGTAACACTCGGAAGCCTGTTCAAATCCCATTTTGTTTCGATTTAATTTATAATTCTGGCTTTATTGTTTAATTCAAGGCAGGAAATGCACCATGGGAAACTTTATATGATTCCAAAGATGAACATTAAAATCTCCAGAAAATATTATTTGCAAACACATGAATCGACGACCTGGCTCTGGTATCTTAAAATTGATATTACGATGTATTAAAAAATAAAAGAATTTCATTTATAAAGTTCGACCGAGCTTGATGCAAAAGCAACGTACAAAGAAGATTTAACCCAAATGGGGATTAATAGCACGCTTTTATAAATGTTGCAAAAAAATGAACTTTGTCTTTTCTGTCAAAGTTGATTGTGAACTCGGCACAGAAAACGCAGCTGTCACTTCGTTTATATTAGTCATACTCACGCAAGATGCATTTCGCTCTTTCTCTGTCTCTTCCAGCTCAACAAATGTCACGTAACGTCAATAACTACAAACCTTTAAGAGATAACCTTTGCCTCCTGTCTTAATACTTTCCTTTCAAAAACCTTCAATGAAAGTCTTGGCTGTAGCTTTCGTTAGGACTAATACGAAATAAGGCATGACTTTAATTCTTGTTGTGGGATTATTTGTTTTGAGTCACTCATTCTTCGTTCAAACGTGTATTTCAATCTGCTATACAAATTTAAATGTCCCGTAATCGGATTATCCATTACATAGCGACTTTTTCAATTGCTAAAACTTGTACAGGTACTTCTATTAAGTACACTAATAATTAAGAAAAATGTAACAGGTTCTTTCTGTGAAACTTTCTGAATGTTCTTATTTCGTAATACACATTCCAGTTTATTTAAGATTTTTCTACTGCAGGTTCTGGACAAAGATCGATAAATCGAAACCAATTACTGCTGGAAATTTACAGATTGCGATTTGCAAAGTGTTTTTTAAAATTTGAATGTACGACTATTATAATTAAATGTGCAAGTTATGATAAGCTTTAAATTTTTAAAACATTGAATATTTTGGAAACTTTACCTGTAAGATTTGAAATAAGGTTTACTTTACCTTTGGTTAAAATTTTGGTTTTTCTGTAAATAACTTGCGAGATCCACGAAGGTCACTTCTCGTTTAACTATGTATGTGAAGAAGTAGAAGCCAAGACTTTTTCCAACACTGACTTACAGCCAGGAACAATTATGCACATAGCTACAGGCAAGAATTTTTTTGCCGTTTTATATTAGTTACTTACTCGTATTGTATTCAATTGCAGTCAGTCGTGAGGACGTGGTCGTGAACGAGTTTGTCTTTTTGACTTTTAGTTACAACTCAGCATTTCTCATTACCACAAACTATGTGTGAGAAACCGGCTGTCAAATATGCTTGCAAAAGAGAAGCTTCCATTAATTCAATAACAATTTCGAGTGAAAATGTAGCTAGGAACATGAAAGCGTGTGATCATTAGATACAGCAAAGGAGCCATACAATCTCATGTTGTTATAATGTTCTCATGTGAGCGTTACTGCCAACGTTGCGGGTTTGTTGAAGCTCTCATAGGACTTATCCATTGTAATTGCATATCTCTTTAGGTAAAAGGATAAAATGTTTGTTTGCTGCTCAAACACAATGAAGCCAGGAAGAATTGTGCAACATCCTCTTGTTGAGGATGTTAAATGATTTAAACTTTCCATTTCAACATTTCAAACCACGAATGAGTGCGAAGCAGCTCCAGGAATGTAGCGCACCACTATCGTAATAAATGTGGCAATCACGAAACTGAAAATTGTTTGAGAAATTAGTTACGGACACGTTTACGTTAATGGTCGAAAGTACAAGAGTTGGTATTTTCATCACAGAAGTATTAAAATGCAGCTCTAGAACCTGCTTTTTACTTTATCATTAAAGGTTGGCCGTGCTTTGTACTGCGGGTCCAAAGTTTTCTGTCTCCTGATTCATTAACCACATTTACCTGATACACCCTCGCTGCATACGCATTAAATACCATGTGCTTGGAATATTCATTCAAGGCAATAAACAAATTAAATTGCTGTCATATGAAAAATTTAGTTTATTCAAAGAAGGAATTTGCTGGTTAACCCTAATCTGTATTCGAAACAATTAAATTTACTTTTAAAAATTAATTAGATTTTGATAATGGTTAAATAGAGAGAGCTATTTTATTTTTGGTTTTGGCATTTTTATGTTTTCATTAAAATCAAAGCTAATAAACTAAGGCCACAAAATTCATAAACTTTATGCAATTTCAAAAAGAGAAATTAACGAATTGAACATATTTGTGAAAAATCATCAATGAGCTGAGCGACTTTTTATGTGATAAGCAGTAGTCTGCATCTGCATACGAATGAAATAGTTCTGCAGTTTTGCAAAACTAAATGTAGAATTTTTCTTCAATTAATTTTTTAATCACTTCACGCATGAATACAATGTCCAAGTGCATGCTGCATATACATACTATTTTGACGTAGTTGGAATTCTCCAAATTGAGAACAAACCAAAACCTGTTTCTACAAAGTATTTGACGTATTTATTTATAAAGTTCATAAAATCTGGAAGCCAGATACAGTCACAAGTTCAACAGACAGGTCACCTTCCGTTTCGCAGCTAGAAGTAAGCTGTTAATTTCACTCGAGAATTTAAGAAATTCCGTTCCCATTATTTTTATTTGTTATGCGAGTTTTAAGACATCCGTTCACATTTCCGGCAAATAACTTTTGACGTGCTCTAGAGTCAACGTATTGTATATCTATACAAACTAAAAAGGATATTACAATAATATCTATGTATGTATATTACAATGGAATTTGTAGGATTTAAAGTAGGCAGAGAGAAACTTGCAGGGGGAAAATGCAACTTTATTGTTCCAGCGAATTCGCTGCAGGTAGACATTTGTCGACTAGAAGGTAAAATGAAAATTTTAAACCTGTTCAACAGAGAGTTGGATATTAAAAGATTACTCATTTAGTATTATGGATTTTTCTCCGCTCCTAATAGATACAAATATCATATCATTATCGGATTACATAAATCTGGTCCAGAATAATCACTATTCCTATAAATTAAGCCAGAATTCCATAAGCTGGTTGCAACTGGATTCAAACCGCTACATTCACGACACTGCTCAGCAGGTAATAATGAGATTTAAGCTGAACTTTTATTGTAATTGAGCTTCATTTATTTTATGCCAGTTAAATAGCATAGAATTAATCATTATTTTTACCCCGGATGTCATCTTACGTGAGGAACATTTTTATTTTGTTAGATTTAATGATGAACTGTACAAACTTCAGACTCCAGACAGAGTACAAAATGTTTCCACTTCAAAGTTGCATTTGCGCACAATACTATTTTCAATGATGCAAATTTTACACGATTTTAACCTGCTACTGGTTAGTTAGTTTTCACTTTCATTTGTAAAGAACTGAATTGCAGTACAAAAGCAGACAACCAATTTTAAAGCATGCACTATAAAATAAAATGCAAATATTGGTTGTGGCAAAATATTACAATCCAATCTCATCGCTTAATTCTAATCAGTTTTTTGTTGCAAATTTCAAATTGGCTTTGTATCATGTTACTCATGGAGTCTGCATCAAGCGATAAAATGTAGTTTATGTAAATGTGGAATTCGATAACCGATTGATTACAGCTTGACCAGTGAACTGTGCTGGTATAAAAGCCTCCGTCGAACAGCATCCAAATTTCATTCACATTTGTGGCGTTGGCGTAGAATGAAGTGGTTCATAGTTCATCGTTGATGCCCTTTTGTTTTTGCTTACGATATATATTGTTAAGGTTGAGGATATGCTTAAAAGGAATGTATCCATCTATTGCAAATTTTAAAAGGGCAGTTTTAAATTCTACAATAAGTCTCATTCAAAATATTGAGACTGCCGACTTGTGGAGGCAGGGAAAAACAGGTAAACGATTGTACGATTAAACGGCGATGGTGAAATATATATGTATGATTTGAAGAAAATCGTTAAGATTCCACCTTCAATTTCCATATATGATCCAATCATAAAAACAATTCAATGTAATTAATTGAATGAATGTTAGTTTTATTGTGATTATTGTGAATAACACGACAAATTGGACCAAAATCAAAAGAAATTTCCCAGTCAAATTTAACTGTCAAGGTCAAGGTGAACAATGAACAATGAATGTGCACTTTGAACAGATAATTTGACCTTAACATGAAAGCGCTTTCCTAATTGGAAGGGCAAATAATCTCAAAAATTAAAGGATTAATTTCAACATTGTTTCATCGAATTCTACTTTATCACTACTTTATATCAGAAACAAAATATATTAAAATAACATATCACACCTATAATTGTAGTCTGCATGATTTCAATACGGAAAGTCACAAATAAATTGATTATTGTTCCATGAACTTTTAAGTATAAACTGGTGATTTCATAATGTCATTTTAATCACCTTTAAAATGGCAACTGTGCTAGTGCACAGAATTTAATCTCTAAAACTGCCAACGAAGCAGTATGTACGTGTACATGATTTTTACCGCCCATGCCGATAGCCCATTATTTGATGTTGTTTGCGCAGGATAAGAAATATATTTTATTGTTCGGTAGAAGTGACTGTCTCGATTATGGACCCTCGTGAAGACCTCGTGTTCGGCGGCTGGTAATATTTTAAACATGAATTGTACGTCTCAGTTATTTATCAGTCATATTAAACGGACAATGATGTGATAGCACCGGAATTCTCGTGAGTGTATAGTCATTTAATAAAGGTTTAAAACTAATCAACATTATATCGACGTCTGCCAAAATGTCGACATCGACAAATATGTTCACGATGATCTTGAGGTTAGACGGTTACGGTTCATTATCTTCCAGTCCCGAGTCCCGAGCATTAATAACGCTGAGTTACCTTTATGTCCAATTGCAGCCTTGCATACTGGAAATGAAAACATTGTGCTAAATAATTAATCCAACATAAATCATAATCACAGTTCGGCTGGAAATAATAATGTCATTGCTCTTTTTGAATTTGTAAATGTCATTTTGCTTTTCTTCATGCTTGTACAACTGCGCGTTTTTCCCAACCATTGTGATGTTGCTTTTTGGGTAATGACTTTCATGGAAATCGGGAAAGAATAAAATTATGTAACAATTGTACGCGGTCGAGGAATCTCAGAAACGATAACATACGTATAAATTATACAATGAATAAGTAGGCGTGTATTTGATTACGTCAGGTAACAGAATACACGGTTAAAAAAATAAGATAAACTAATACAATAGCATTTGCGGTCACATTCTTTAATTATCTGATTGGTTACTTACGCTTGTCGATTATTGTAATAGCTATTATCATGACGTAACAATTTTTAATAAATCAATCGCCCCTTGTCGGTTATCACCACATCACATGGAATTCATTACGCAGGTACACAGTTTCTGATTTATTTGCCTTAACTTCGCTGTGTTTGCATAGTGAAAACATCCTTCTTAATAAACTATTGCATTGCCACTACTTACTAAATTTATAGAATGTGCCATGTTGAAGACGACATTGATTATTACGTATACTGTTTTAACCGTAGAAATGTAACTGGTTACAAATTATTTTATATGACAAAAAATCCATTTTCTGGATCCGCCACTGGGTACGACAACCCAAAATCACAATGCACAGTTTAACTTGTAGTATTGCTAAAGCGTGTAATGCCTCTGTGACAAAAAGAAGTAAGCAAAATTGCCACACTATTAAGAACAATGATTCTCGTGAGGCTTTAATCTGTACCTGACTTAAACATTGATTTTTGCCTTAAGCGAAAAATGAATAGATTTCACTTTCATTCAACTGCAGCTAAATATGCGTCTACATTGAGTAGAGGCGACTTGGATGGACTACGTACATTGTAATGATGAGCTTTGCAAAGCTTTGCAAAAAATTCAGGTGTTTATACAATATCCGCACAGTGGACCAATTTTTCCTTTTGCAACACAACAATGAATGTTGAATTGGGCGACCTGCGTATTCGAATACATCCACCATATAAATATGAGGATAGAGATACACATGTACCGAGTGAAGCTGCAAGTTTATGATTTGCCAAAAAAGCAATCAAGTACAGACAGAGGATCAAGATCGAATATTCATGTGGACATTGATATTATATTATTACTGCTTAATACTATAATGCATACGGTTAAGCTAGTTTAACTTCGGTCGTTATTATCATGAATACTTGTCTGTATAAAAAGGGAAGAGAAACCTACGTGAATTAATTCATTCACCTTTTCAATAAGCAGTGCATCATAGAAAATAAATAGTTCTTCTTTCGTTCGCATGATTTGGCTGTTTGAAATACACAAATTAAGCATAGGTACATATTTTTGTTCAGAGTTTAAAAAAACAGACAAGCATTAGTTTATCATAGTTGGACGAAAACTAATAGTAATCTTCTCCTACTCGTGTTTTATTTTTCCTTGAGGAAACCTATAAAATTGTCAGGAATTTTGTTTTCCGATTTTGTTCTTGGTGGAGACAGTAAGAATAAAAATTCTCATATCTTTATACAATGGGGTTGTTTTCAATCGTCACTCAACATATCATTACCCCTATTGACTGCCATTGTAACAAAAGGTAGCGAGAGACTGGGACAATAAGCAATATAATTTTTAATTACCGTACCTAATCTTTCAATTAAAAGTTTCTTATTTGTAGATTACGTCATCGTCTATTAGGTTTTGTTTTCTCAGTTTTGTCAATTTAACAGTCATTAAACATCACTATTATTTTATGGTGTATCTGATTAGAATTATATAAGGAGGAATTTACATAGGTAGTTGATTTTGTCTTAGTTATAGTTAGTTTGTTTTACCTGTTATTTGTAATCGAGTCTTGCCAAGTTAAACAACAATTATGGAAGCTAAGAAAAAGATCTCTGACCCTGACGTTAAGGTCAATCTCGACGATTGTCAAGGACCGGTAAGTGACCATTAGTTGAATTTGTAATTTTACTTTACCTGATTAATAAACAATTTTTCATTGGATCTAGGCATAACGCTTATTTCTTTCATTTGAAATTATTGTATGAGTAAACATTATTTGTTGACCACAGAGTGAAATTTATTTATAGTACAACGAGTGGAGGAAAAAGTTGCATAAATGTGTTTTACGAAATGGAAACTTTATAGCGTGTGCTATGCAAAAGTGCCATTTCCCACGGTGAGATTAGCTTTGCTTACAGGTACATTGCAAATCGCAATAAGTGTACTTGATGTTTACTAAAATTCCCACATTCTCCAGATTATTGCAAGCACTCACTCAGACTCAGGTTAGGTATCGTGATTCAATTACGCAGTAAACATAGTAAGCTATAAAAGAATGGAAAATTCCAAACTGAATTTCCAGGTAAAGGTGAGTCAGGTTGCGACTGCAGCTTATTCATGTACTTACCTTTATATAGTAGTTAGGGTTGAATCTTTCTGTCAATTCACAACCTCTACATAAACCAGAAATTAAAAAGTTATAGATATTTGCTTGCAGATGTGGGACTTTTTAAAACATAAATACTGCAAATCGGGACACAAAATCCTGAGATTATTCACCACTCTCATTAGAAAAAAACATAAAATTGTCTTTTAGTCCCATGCAGCAACATGCAACTGCAACATTATTATTTACTTCCAACAGCACGCAAAAACATTCAGAAAACAAATAAAATGATATTTTATGGCTTTCAAGAAAACAATTATGATCTGATGCATAATTGAGCGAAGCCATTTTGCATGACCTTGTGTTTGTCAAACGATCGAACTGCACATCTTCTCAACATATACATCCTTACATTAAAATGTTTACAACAGAGCCTGGAGATATAATAATGAAATGCAACTGACCACAAACCACGGCAAATCAGGAAATTGAAACATTAAGCAAATTTTTGGAAATAATGCTATATTAATATACTATAATACATCCTAGACATTTTTAAGGAACTAAATTATCAATCAAAAGTTCATTCATCTTAGTATTTGTCTTTGACTGACAACAAAGTATTTAATTCAATGGCATGGGCGAATGTTTCAAGTAAAATAATCCTAGCGGGCATGTAAATTTATCCGTTAAATTATTCTGACTCACACTCGAAGTAAAATAAGTAAATCATTTACGATGAAACCGTGTCATATACATATGTAGTTGGCCTAAAAGAATTTACAAATTTAAAAATTAGCAAGTAAATATAATATCTCTCTTCAAACAATTCAATTCATTTGTTCTGATTTGTCGTGAGCAATTTCTTAGCACGTAGAAATTCAAAATAAACTATTAGTATTTAATTGCAACTGTTCTTCAGTAGTAACTTTTTAGTCATCCACTGTTCGCTCACCTTTGCACTTGTGGAATTTTTTTATGCTGCCGTTGGTGGTGCTATTGTGGTTATTAAGTACGAAACGTGTTGAATATATTCATTTATAATTTATTCGACGTCCTACGACTCTCCATGTTTTATTGTTGAACGAGAAGTTTCGAGTCATGCGAATTGTACTTAATGTTCATAATAGCTCTGGACTTTTTTATCGTGAGTGCGAACCATAAAGTTCCGGTTGTATACACCCATCGAACACAATAAACTCTCTCTAAATGACATTTTGTGAATCGGATATTTGGATATGAAGGTCAATTTCTTTACCCAGGTATTTAATAAAGATTTTACTCTACCAGCATCACCGAACATGTAATAATGAACATTAGGTCTATTAGCCACTTCTTTGTAGTTTGCTGCACGAAACACGAGTTTAAACAGTGACAGCATCTGCCACAATTATTCTTCGGCAGTTGTTCCATAACTATCAATCACATTTTGAACGAATCTGGTCATGATTGTACATCACGCTTTGAATAAACAAAACCCACATAGCGATCTAAATAACACGAACATATTTGCATGCATTTTATTTAATTATGAATAACTAGTGAATGTAATTTTATAAAACGATGCCATCGTTCGTTGTTTGTTGTTAACTGGCGAGATTGACATTTCAAAAACTGTAGGATATGTACGAGCAAACAGCAAGTGTATTTGGTCTATATAACAAGAATACAGGAAAAACAATTTGATTCTCCCATGCGTGATAAAAGATTATTCGTTTTCAGGAACATTTGAACATTAAAAGTAGACACGTTATTATTGCAAACCAAAATAATAAATATCGTTGTTCATTACACCTTCCACTGTAACTCAATCTAAATAAATAAATGGTATTTGAAAAGAAACTCAGTAGAAATTTAATATTTCTAAACAATTGCAAATTAAAGTTTATTATTTTTATGTTCACAGGCAGGGTCAAACAATACATACACAATTTCTAGTCAAAATGGTCACAATGGTCACAAATCGTCTACATTGGACAATCTTGAAGATCCACTAGCAATTGTAACAGCCACTTATCAATTTGGGAAACCTTGGAATGAGCTGACAACAAGAGAAAAGCAGAAGAAAGTTGTGATTGGGATTACAAAAACCATTGCCCTTTTGGTATGTCTCTACTTCTTCGTTTGTTCATTGGACACACTGTCACTCGGCTTCCGAATTGTTGGGGGACGCACCACGGGCAAAATTTTTAGAAATAGCGACATTCTCAAAAATCCAGTTGTGGGAGTCATGGTTGGAATTTTGACCACGGTTTTAGTGCAAAGTTCATCAACTTCTACATCTATCATTGTCAGTATGGTAGCAGCCGAATGTATGCATTTTGAATTTAAAACTACCCTATCCAACATATATAATTGAAACAATACATAATAAACTTCACTTGCAATTAAAAATGATTGTTTGCTGACATTGTAGTTTTGGAGGTTCACACAGCAGTGCCAATTATTATGGGGGCCAATATAGGAACATCAATAACGTAAGATTTAGTGTTTTTAAGTAAAAAATTGAATTTTTACAAGATCAACGTTTTTATCATGTTACCTCATCTCAATTATTTTTAGCAATACTATTGTGTCGCTCACTCAAGCTGGTGATCGTAATCAGTTTCGACGCGCTTTTGCCGGAGCAACTGTACATGACATGTTCAATTGGTTAACTGTCATTGTTCTTCTCATTGTGGAAGTTACAACAGGTGAAAAGATTTTAAACTTTGCATATGACAATGTCAATGAGTTAGAATGAAATGATGCGAATTTACGATAATAAAACATGATTAATTGATTGAATGAAAATGATTCAATTTCAATCAGAAAATTGACGTCAAAGCGTTTTTTATACATGTTTTAGGTTATCTGGAGAATGTGACCGGGGCAATCATGGACAAACTTGTAGATGAAAACTCTACGAGCGGTGGTGAGATTGAAATCCTTGGCGTCATCACCAAACCGTTTGTTAACGTCATTGTACAAATTGACAAAAAAGTCTTGGAGTGTTGGTCCCAAACAAATTGCACAGATCATGACAATTCCTCTCTAATTAAGTACAATTGTGCTAAAAAACCGAAGGCCCCGAAGAAACATTTGATTTCAACGACGACGGAATCGATTGGACTTTTCACCGGCGAACCAATCGTATCAACCACAACCGCACCCTATAAAGAATGTAAGAATGTTTTTGTATAATAATAAAAGGAAATGAAGACAATTTACTAATGCCAAATGCCAATGATGCTACTAAAATCTTTATCTTCCAGGCAGCTTCCTTTTTGCCAAACTTAATTGGAGTGATGCACTTGCAGGAAGTATCATTCTTGTGGGATCTCTAATTGTGCTCTGCTTATGTTTAATATTGATTGTTAAAATTCTGAATTCAGTTCTTCAAGGTACGATGTGATTTTCAGTTTCATTATTTTTATAACGGGATGGCATTCTGCAATGAAAATTATTTAACTTCATGTCTAAACCCATGTGCAGGACAAATTGCCATTGTCATCAAGAAAACGCTGAACGCTAAAATCCCTTATGTGCCATGGATCACTGGATATCTTGCTCTCTTCGTTGGAGCTGTTATGACTTTCTTGGTTCAGTCAAGTTCAGTTTTCACAAGTGCTTTAACTCCTTTGGTTGGTCTTGGTGTTTTAACCGTTGAAAGAGTTTATCCATTGACTCTGGGCTCTAACATAGGTAAAGTTGTATAATTATTATAGAGTTATAAATGAGTTACAAATCACAATGAACGATAAATGTAATGCAACTGAATGACGGTAATTATGTTAATCATAGGAACTACTACAACTGCACTTATTGCAAGTATGGCAGCTGAGGGAGATTCTTTCAAACCGTCGATGCAGGTCCGTTTATTTAAATGAGAAGTTGATTGAAAATAGTTATACTAATTTGAATATTGACACAATGACAAAAATCATCATTTTTTGTAATTCGCAGATTGCTTTATGCCATCTATTATTTAACTTGACCGGAATTTTGCTGTTTTACCCGGTTCCCTTCATGAGGTTTCCCATCGGAATGGCAAAATTTCTAGGAAAGACAACAGCAAAATATCGGTGGTTTGCCATTTTTTACATGATTCTGATGTTCGTAATCCTGCCTGCCGTATTCATGTCCCTATCATTCGCTGGAGCTCCATTCGTCATTGCAGCAGCAGCGATTATTTGTACCACATTCTTATTCGTCGCTCTTGTGAATCTCTTAAGAAAGAAAAAGCCTTCGCTTCTCCCACGCTTCCTCATGAGTTGGAAGTGGCTTCCCATCTGGTTTCGAAGTTTGGAACCCTACGATCAAATATTTTCTCGGTTTTCCTGCTGCCGTAAACTCAAGGAGAAGAATCAAACGCATGAACCCCAAAATAATGATGACGATGGCTTTGAGAAAATCAACCTGGACAACATGCATTCTTCACCTAAGCGTGGAAACGTGAACCCAGCATTCGTCGAATAAGGCTGACTTTTTGTAATATTAGAATAAAGAAAACAAATGTACTTAGACGGTTATTTATTGAGTTTGTTAACTCCTTTCCTCATTTTACATTGAACAACATCTGTCTTGTGACAATCTGTTTGAGGAGGAGTCAATTACTAATATTATTTACGAGTCGTAATTTACGACTTTTACGCGTTGACTTATTATTGGGTTTAAAGATAGTACCTTCCGTGCAATTATTAAAGCAATGCAAAGAGTGACAAAGTCATCTTGTGAAAAGAAGCATGATCTATATGAATATGATCAAAACCAGACTAAAAATTGTCATTGATATGTTACATTTAGTGAAAGGTAAATTTCATTTTCGAAATAAATAATAAATGAGAATTATTTTAAATACACTACGCAGCCGATGGAGAGTAATTTTATTTTTAAATGTAAAAGAAAATGTTAATGCAATTCTTAATGAATATTATATAACGTGCCATTGATTTCGTCCGTCTATAAATGTAAAATAAGTAATATGATTGTTACTAAAACGATTCACACGAATCAAAGACGAAATACCGAAAACTGCACCAGTGTGTGGACTGAGTTCTTGAATCGTGATGCTTTTTTATCATAACTCGGGAGAGACATTTTTAAAAGGAGAGAAATATAATGAAAAAAAAGCCATCACGAGACACGAACACGAACTCTAGTTACAATACTCTAGTGAACTCGTACTACATATACAAAGGTGAGGGTGGAAATGCCGAAATCGCTCCATATAAATATGTAAAACAATTGTTTGCTGAATGCTGATGCAGTATTTAGGACATGGAGATTGTAATTGTAAAGTAAACCATCTGGAATACTGACGCATGCATTTGTAGTAATCGCAGAATAATTATGGACGGTTTCTGCACCATTCGCGCATTTAATTATTTTCGTTATCTCCACTTTCAAATCAATACAAACAATTACGTTTCTAGTTTGTCTACATCCAGTCCAGTCAAAGTGCCTCGCTGCGCCAACATTCACAGAAATATCATTAATATTTTAAATGAACTAAAACTGGAGCTTTTGCTTGGTTCTATCTCAAATTATGATGCAACTGTCAGCACAATGATAAAAAGTTATAGAGGCAAATATGACACAATTATCTATTTTCACAATTAGTAAATATAAACAATAATAATATACATATTGATACTTAACAATCATAATACGGTGGACACTTTTCTGTGACATACGATGACTCAGCTATCGATCCTTTCTTAGCAATATATTTGCAATTGCGACTTCCGATATCATCTAAACTGATCTGTTCATTATATTCAATTTCTTCGTGCAAAGATAGCACAATTGCTATGAACCATAAACTAAAAGCCAAGGTTATGAGAAATCTGTTAACTGTGGAGGTTGGAGTACCACTGCTTTGAACGTAATTGTCGGTGAGTGTAACAAGCGTAGCCAGGAACCCCAAGATGATCACTATTGCATATGTCAGCATCCAAATTCGCAGAATAAGTTTTGATTTCTGTAAGGAAAGATTTTATTTCCCAGCAATTGAGATTTCGATATATACGGCAACTTTAAGGCATGTTGTGAGATACCTGTGTAGATCCAACAAGAAGAACAATGAAGAGTAGGAAACTGACGCAAGCTTTAATCATTGCGATTTCAATTTCATACAGTCCAAAAATCGAAGTTGTTGAAGATTCAAAACTAAACCTTAACATTACGTTTCCTTCATTCTTTCTAATAGAATCTCGAACGTGAAGGAACCTCATGTACTCTGAGGTTACGATTCCTTCACTGAAAATCACGTAAATGGCATAACCCTGGAATAAAACAATTAAATATTAATTTCTAGTGACCACTCCACAATTGATAAGCTTATGATTTTTACTTTTATTAATGTGACTTACAAATAATGTAAAGGACACAATAATTGATGCAACTCGGTTGCTCAATCCAAAGAAAGGTTTTAGAATCCTAGGCTCCATCATTGCGTCTTGTCAGTACACCCACCGGAGATAGATATGATAGTGAAGTAACTTATTACCGCAAATTCCTCATCACTTTTATTAACTTACATTAATTAGGTCAGGTATCAAGGATGCTCAGTGTCAGTGCAGCTGTGATCAATATTTTGTGCAATAAAAGAGTGCAATAATAATCATTTGGAATACACCCAAAACATAAATTACGTATTTTATGCACACGAGAATTACTAAACACGAATTAAATTACTACCCGTTATACTCCTTTACTCTACTTCTGTACTAATATGGTTCAATGTCGCTCATTCACCGTCAGATTCGCACTAGTGACTTCCTTCCATAATTATTCATTAATAAACTGACTTTCCACAAAACGTTACTCTCCTTTTCAATTCTACCTGTTGCAGGTGCCAATTGCGCATGAAGAGTGTATTAAAACACCAATGCTTTGTCAGTAACAAAGAATTACATACATTCAATCTGTATTAGGTTTTGTAGTTAGTATGTTCTCACAAATGTCACAACACTTCCGATGTTTTTATGCTGAACATTATGAGATTTGTCTTCTGATAATTGTTTCTTGTAAAGCTGGTTCTCAGTAATGATAAACCAGATATTTGTACCAATAGAATAAATTAAAAGCGATAAATACAACAGGAAATACAATCCTGGACAAACGATCAATTCTTTTTGCTCGAGATACAGCTTGTGAGAGCAATCTTTCTTCCTCGTTCTCGATCTCTTCCTTGTCAATGTCTTTCTTTTTAATCAATAGTTTTTTGGTTTTCATCCATTGTTTATGACATAAGTAGTTGACAGTTGCGAATTCTAACAGTGCCCCAAACACCATCGCTTGGCACCATGCCGTCCACACATCCAAAGCTTTTGCATAGCTTGCCGGTGGTGCACTCTGATTGATGCCGTACGTTTGCGTCACAATTGTTAGAATTGTGGTTACGCCCAAACTAACCCTGGCTTCAATAGCGGTGGGTTCCAACCAAAATGAGACCCACGACACTACAACGAGCATGCCACAAGGCAAATAAATCTGAATTAAGTAGAATCCAAACTCTCGAGCAAATTTGATCTGCAGTACTAAACAACTGTAGGTCCCAGTGGGCGTTGAAGAATCGCACTCAGTGTGGTATAGCTCTTTTAGATTAAATCTTGGAGTGTTAAAATCATTTGCTAATTTCACTGGAGTGTCGTTGCGCCAATTTAGGACGAGGTCGTTAACTGTCCATCCATAACTTCCAATGCTGATAGGACATTCCTGAATATCCAGAGGATAAGCGCGAAGGTTCATAGAGCAGGATAAAACTAGGCTAATCCGATAACTCTGAAGTACTCTGCCGTTTGGAAACAGTCGTGTGTAAAAATTAGGCACGATAAGTTCATGCATAAAACCTGTTTACGACAATGATAAGAAACATTATATTATATTTATATAATTACTAAAAATAGTATCTGAGGTATGTCAATTTACCTGATTTTTCGTTTCTGAAGAATACATCAGGAGTCCAAATCCGACGCGCCATTGTAAGCTGAAGGTGTTGGATATTTTCTTGAATTTGAGAGTATTTCAATCTCGGATCAATCCATTCTTGCCAAAAGGTCATTTGCACTGAGTACTGCATTCTCACGTCATCCACATTTTCAACACTTCTTAAGTACACCCCAATAGTGACGGAGGTAGGTCCACTACCATTTAGACCGGGTGGGCGAATTTCTGGGTCGTAGTTATTTTCATCTATGATTTTGTCCAGAATCTCCGACTTTTTTGGTTTAGAGTTAACATCGTCATAATCCTCGTTTACAATTAGACCTTGGGTAGCTTCATACAAATAATTGTCGATTGACGAGCCACTTTTACTAACCCCGTTAGAGTTGGACATTTGAAGAAATACAATGAGATAAATGCATGCGATCGAACTCATTTTGACAGGTTATGTAGACGGGCATTCAAACGTAAAGATGCTATATAGGAAAGAGAAGTCTTCGATGTGCGAGTTTCACCACCTCCTTCACAGTGAAACAGGACAACAATTTCTGAAATGTGCTCCTAGACGTTTCATCTGTGCTCGTTGGAAATGAAAATAGTATATAATCTAATCATTCTAATCCATAAATAACTAAACAAGGCATGTCGATTCCTGTTATCATATTTTTTATTCCAGTAACTTGTAATTTAGGGATAGTGTTAATTTAGGAACCAAGTAGGTAGTAAGCAACAGTTCTTTATAATTGTGTGATGTGGTTACAACAAAATGATATATTAATTTGTTTCCATCATACATGTAGATTCAATTAGCACTAGTGAATTTATCGTTCAAATTAACGAAGATACCCGTTTATCTCATTTTGTCGTCACCAGCATCCGGAAGGTGTGGCACGCAGGAGAACTCACACACCAAGGCTAAGCGTTTCCTCACTTACTGCTTCCTTCTATCTCAACTTTATCCATCCATCCTTTATCCTGTTTCAAAAAACATGCGGAATTTACATATATATAATAATGTTTTCTATTAATTATCTTAATGGTTATTTTCACCTAGTTCAGTGTTATATCGAAAATATATGAAAATGGAAATGCAAACTCAATTGAGTCTGTTTCATCCTCGTTATTTTGTCGCACAAGGTTTTGGGTTGTCAACGGTTGTTACATTAACAAAGCAGGAAATCATCAGCTTTGTAATGGCCATGGCTAAACGGAAGTTTCAGTGAAAGTTTAACTATTCAGCCGTGTCCGCGTGTGTAATTTCTTTTGCACTTTTCTAAATACAATCGACGCGACGTGTGGTAAAAGATATTACACTTAATCACTGGGTCACCCAGTCCAACAACTCCGGATGGTGCTAAAATGTTTGCATAGATGCCACGCGATCAGCACTTAGCTTGTCATTTTTACTGGTCATTAAAAAGAAAACAAAGGGTTTCTAGACTCAGTAAAGGAAGTCAGCAAAGCAAACAAGAGCAATTGTACTGTTGATGCTGCTTGCATGTTGGCAAGAACCAAATGACAATGTTGGGAGAAAACTTTCTTCCTGATAATCATAAAATGTTTGCAAAATTGACATACAACTAAGTTATAGTTCTCCGCTAACTTCCGCTGAGTTGTTAATAGCAGGCAATTTTAATTGAAAGAAAATATTTTAAAGGATACTTTAAATAAATGCTTTACATTTTTAATTATAAGTTCGGATTATCATTATTACCACATGTGTTTAAATAAGAAAACGGGGTATGAACTGGTTTCATCAAACCTACTAAATACGCTATGAGAATAGAGCAGCACTTTTTAACTGCGTCAAGTGTTAAGCCATAATATGACTTTTGTACTGGTTTTTATAAGTAGGCAGCAACTGTAGGTAATAGCTGTTTCAAAAAATCGGTATTGATTTACACATGGATATACTTCACATAGCGTGTAAGGGTTGAACTGGTGGCGTGTTTTACTCAGCGTTTTCAATCTAAGTAAATTATGACAATCGCCATGTTTTCAAAATGATGTTTTCTTTGCCGGTGCAGAGGCTCAATACACCTTTTCGCGTTTTATGGCGTTTAATAGCAGTTCATGGACTACATTACGATTACCTGTCTCTCAGGCTGGTTTTAAAGTTGTTGTTGTTCTAGATAGGCTGTACTTAGTAAATTGTGCAATCCTCAAATGTGCCCTTTTTGTTGTAGTAGTACAGGACGGAAATGACGATGCATAATATGCGTACGCTAATGAATGACTGCCACACAGTTACAGAATGCCACAAAAAACTAAATAACAGGTTTTAAAATCAGAGAATTGGCTTGCTTGAGAACCCCTCCGCTTTCTGTTGTAAAGAGGCTCGAGTCATGCCATGCAATCCTCAAGACAATTTCTCAGTACGAAAACGGTTATCTTTTGAGATACTTATCACATTTCTACGTAGACCATTTTTACATAATTTTATCTTCTGAGTTCGAATATCAGTCAGCGTCATACTATAATCTATTTATTATTTTAAACAATCCCTTCTCCTTATTCAGTTTCTTTATTCAGTGTGTTTAGCATACATTTCTCCAATATATGTATAAATCAAGTTCATGAAAAAATGGATCCGGTAGATTTTGGCACATTGGACCCTTTCCAGCCGACGAAAGAAGAATGGGAGAAAATTGATAAGCTCAGATTTCAAATAAAAGGTTTGTGTTAATTATTTAAATTGCTTTGTCATCATAAGTATAATTGTAAGGTTTATTAAAAATTGACTTTTTACAAACCGATTTAGAGCATCTCAATAATACAAACCTGCCGGAAGTGGTGCATCAAGCTGTCGTCAGTTATAATTCCGATCACATATTTCTTCTTAAATTCATTCGTGGAAGAAAACTAAACATAGAAAAAGCAAAAAATTCGGTTAGTTTGAAGTTTGAACCTATACAAAGAAGATTGCCTTTTTATTTACTAATTCAGATGATTATAATATATTGACTTTTCTCACGGTGCTGCGTATTAGGTTTTCTGTTACGCCAATGTAAGATTCAACAAATATCCCGAAATGTTTCTTGAAGAGGTTCCTGATTTCGTCCGATTTACACTTGAACGCGGAATACTTACCGTCCTTAGGCATAGAGATGATTACGGGAGAGTTCTAATTTGGATGAGAACCAGTACATATTCCAATAATAAACCAATATTCCAATTTACCCCATAATCATATCTTAATATTAGAAAAATATTATAACTGCAGTTATGTGGAAAAAAATGTTTGCAACTTTTAGAGTTGTGGGACGTATCTGAATTAAGCTTTGACGAACTCATTACTTCTGGAAGGTATCTTGTTGAAGCTATGATGAATCTTCCAGGATTTTTGGCAGAAGGAATGATACTGCTCACCGACTGCGAAGGAGCTACTCTCGCACAAGCAAGGCAACATACTATTCCAAGCGTTATCAGATTTATCAGCGTGTTTTGGGTTAGATTCTTAATTAATTATTGCCTAATAAATAAAGCAATTCACAAAATGCTATTTTGTGTTTGATGAGTCATATTTTATTTTAACAGCAAGCTTATCCTATTCAAATTAAAGGATTATATTACGTCAACGCACCCTTCTTTGCCAAACCGGTATTTACACTTTTAAAGCCAATAATTCCAGGAAAGCTCCGAGAAAGGGTAAGCGTATACCACTCTTTAAAAGATAACTTTTTAAAATTGCAGGTATGCATCGTCAATCAATATTCTCTGCTTTATTTAAAAAAGATACTGATATCTTCCGGTGTTACTGAGCTTCACCAACGGATAAGACCAGAAATTTTACCAGGGTCACTGGGTGGACCCTTGTCAGAAACCGACGCTGCTATCGTGTATTCGGAGATTGAATAAATTATCATATGAAAACATGGCGACGTAGAGAATACAGCTTAGAAGATACGGAAAACTATAACCAATTCACTTTGTTACCCCTTTGAAAGTGAAATGTATTTAAATAAAACACTTTTCTTTGTTTATTTCTTAA